>JBBGZY010002964.1:0-180000 GCA_037952925.1 Lithobates clamitans
ACACCAGGTCCAGTCTGTCCGGGATCTGCAGTAGTCTTCTGTGCTGAAAGCTTCCACAATCTCTCCACCCATTTAAATCCTGGCTTCAAATTTATGTATCCTAAATTAAGGTTTCATGAATTCAAGCATCCTGTAGGCATCCTTTCCAGTTTATTTTTGTACAAAATGTACTCTATATAAATGTGGGAATATCTTTTCAACAAAATTTCTATAAGACATCTCATTTACATGCGATTTTATCATGGCAATTTTAAGCATATTCATTTACAATTGTTGTTTCTTTTATAGTATAATACTTCATGCGACATTTCTCAAAAAACTCCTGAAGAAGCTCTTGTGAGCGAAACATGTAGAGTAAAGAATGGTTGTATATATGTTTCAAGAAATACGTGATTCTTGTAAATGTTTATTGTGATTTTATAAAAGTTTAAATAAAATGTACATATTTTTCAATTTGTTTGCTTTTTCTGGTACCTTAAAAGTCCCGCCTGCCCCCCCCCCCCCCCCCCCCCCCCCCCCCCCTTCTCATATAAATGGGATGTGGTACCATATTCTAATTTCTTGTCACCCAGCACCACAATATATACTCTCCACCAATTAGGCATGGAACCCAGTTATTTTCTATTCCACTCTGCAATAGAACCTGGGTGACAGACACGTTTCAGGTCTCCCAATTTTTTAAAGCACAAGTTCACCTTTTGGAACATATTACATCTGGGTGGCACGTACCAGCTTTTGCAGCACCCCCCCCCCCCCCGGGGCAGGTGGGCATCTTCTCTGGGCAGCTGCTGTCACTGTTTGAAAAAGACGTGGCACTAGTGGGGCTCCACCCACCCACATCATTCACAGTCCTCTATGAAAGAAGCTACAAGTCCAGACAGCCTTTGCGGCTTGTAGTTACCAGGAACTAACACGGTGCTGTTGAGCGCTCTGGTAATTCATTCTTCTGGTCAGTGTGCATCTGTCTGCCCATACGAGGTACCAGTGTTAATTTTGGCAGCAAATTTAGATTTAGTTGTAGTCTTAGGACTAAAATGACATTTTAGATTTAGTCCCATTTTAATCTTCTGCAATTGTTTTAGTCGTATTTAGTCGACTAAATCTCCAATACATTTTAGTCGACTATAATCTAATGGGTGTAATTAAATTGTAATGCATTAGTTAACATTTCCCTACAATTTCCAAACTCATTATATACGGCTGGAGTGCAAAATCTAATATGTTATTTATGGTATTGCGGTATAAACATGCAATACAGACCGGTGCTATTACTGAAGTCAAATTTCAATTTAGTTTTTGTCTTATGCCGCATACACACAGTCGGACTTTGGACTGGTCCAACAGAATTTCCAGCGGACTTCCGACTGACTTTTTAACAAACAGACTTGTCTACACACGATCACACCAAAGTCAGACGGATTCGTACGTGATGACGTACACCGGACTAAAATAAGGAAGTCGATAGCCAGTAGCCAATAGCTGCCCTAGCGTCGGTTTTTGTCCATCGGACTAGCATACAAAATGGCATTTTAGTCGACTAAAATGTATTAATCGAGGTACAGACAGATATACAGAGAAGTCTGCAGGAGTCCTGCATGGCAATCTGCTTCTCAGGTGTGCTATGGAACGAAGAAGAAAGAAGAAAGAAAAGAAAGAAGAAAGAAAAGAAAGAAGAAAGAAAAGAAAGAAGAAAGAAAGAAAGAAGAGAAAGAAAGAAAGAAGAAAGAAAAGAAAGAAGAAAGAAAGAAAAGAAAGAAAGAAAAGAAAGAAGAAAGAAAAGAAAGAAGAAAGAAAAGAAAGAAGAAAGAAAAGAAAGAAGAAAGAAAAGAAAGAAAAAAGAAAAGAAAGAAGAAAGAAAAGAAAGAAGAAAGAAAAGAAAGAAGAAAGAAAAGAAAGAAGAAAGAAAGAAGAAAGAAAGAAAAGAAAGAAAGAAAGAAAGAAAAGAAAGAAAGAAAAGAAGAAAGAAAAGAAAAGAAGAAAGAAAGAAGAAAGAAAAGAAGAAGAAGAAAGAAAAGAAGAAAGAAAGAAAGAAGAAAGAAAAGAAAAGAAGAAAGAAAAGAAGAAGAAAAGAAAGAAGAAAGAAGAAGAAAGAAGGAAGAAGAACTTATCCTTCAACCTGCCTTCCTCAATAACACGAAGAAATTGTCAGGTTATCATCTCCTTACCTTCACATTAGGGCCAGACACAACAGGATGACTCTTAGCTGTGCAGGGCTCCATTCTCTCCTAGAAAGGAATGAGGACCATTAAGACACCAAGTACAGATAACTGACCAATCAGAGCAGGAGATAAAAGCGAACAGATAATAAAACTTCACTTCCATACAGTGGTGGGGGGTGGGGTCGAGTATTTGATCCCCTGCTGATTTTGTAGGTTTGCCCGCTGACAAAGAAATGTTTAGTCTATAATTTTAATGGTCGGTTTATTTTAACAGTGAGAGACAGAACAAAAATATTTAGAAAAATGCATTTCAAAAACGTTATAAATTGATTTGCATTTTAATGAGTGAAATACGTATTTGATCCCCTATCGATCAGCAAGATTTCTGGCTCCCAGGTGTCTTCTATACAAGTAATGAGCTGAGATTAGGAACTCTTAACCACTTCAGCCCCAGAAGGATTTACACATACATATCAGTTTAGGCCCAATATGTATTCTTCATATTTTTGGTAAAAAAAAAAAAAAAGTGTATATTGATTTGTAGACGCTATAACTTTTACGCAAACCAAATTGGGGATAGATTTATGGCATTTTTATTTTTTTTTACTAGTAATGGTGGCGAGCCGCGATTTTTTGCGGGACTGCAGCAGGCAGACTGGACACTTGACTGACATTTGACACTTTTTTGGGAACCAGGGCTAAAAATATGCACTGATATACTACTCTCACTGGCAGGTAAGGGGGGGTTAACATCAGGGGGGCGAGCAAGGGGTTAAATGTGTTCCCTGTTTGCGATTAGTAACTGTATGGGGGATGGTGTGACTGGGGAAACACACAGATCAGTCTTCCTGCTTAGCATGGGGATGACCGCAGGCGGCCGGCGGACATAGAGTCCTCTGGACCCACTGATTGGCTCCCCCGCTGGCCAAATGGTGCGCACCCACGAATGCTAGTGCACGAATCACCGTACCATTATGGCAACTTGCGCAGCCGAGCCACCTTGCCGCAGTACATCTGCGGTGGGTAGTTGGCAAGTAGTTAAAAACCAAATCCTGTCTGCCCGAGAACAGGAAGTGATGTCAGACATTGCTCTAGTCCTCCCAGGGCATGGAGCAGAGTGTGGGCTATCTCGCCCTCACGTGACTTCCTGCCTAGCCATCGGCCGCCCTGGATTGGCTCTGTGCTTACCGACGGAACCGGCAAGCTCAGAAATGACCGGGAAGTGGGGCACCTCTCTTGCTGCCTATAAAAGCGATTCTGTGGTGAATCCACCGCTGGGATCACTTATCAGAAAGCCAACTGTCTGAAAAAAAAAAAAAAAAAAAAAATTAGGAGGCCATCTAGCCATAACCCCAATATTTAACTGTACAGTTATGACGTACATTTACAGTTAGGCGGTCGGCAAGTGGATAACATGTGTAATGGTTTTGCACAGAGCAGCCCGGATCCTCCTTGGGTCCCGCCCTGGCGCTCCTGGCCCCTCCACAGCAAGCAGCTTGCTGTGGGGGCACCCAACCCGCAGCTGTGTGTCCAATTACACATGGTGCCGAGGCTGAGCCTTCCTTCTCCCGATTGGCTCACTGGCTGTGACCTACAACGGCTCCAGCTGCTGCCAAAAGCCAATCAGGAGTGCGAGTCCCAAGAGAGGCAAGGCTCTTGTAAACATAACTGGATCAAGAGGGGGCTCAGGTAGGCATTTGGAGAACGGGGGGCGCTGTACACAGGTTTTTTTTACCTTCATGCATAGAAAGCAAGAAGGTAAAATACCTTGGGCCTTTATAACCAACCACTTTAACTCAACATAGTAACCCCCCCCCCCAAGCATATGTATATGAGGGCATAAGGAGGATGTAGTGACTGAATCTTGGGGTCACATTTCACCAAGATCAATGACTCCACCCTTTAGCTCTATATTGTGGTCCCTCCCCCCAAACTTGAAGGGGAACGTCACGCTAAAGAGGAAGTTCCACTTTATTCCATCCTTCAACTTTTGGCACTGGAGGGGGGATTCTGGTCTTGACAGGTACCCACTCCTACTTCTGATCAATTGCTGCAGTGATTTCACCACCCCTCCCTGCCACCTTCTGGGACACATCACATCTCAGGAGGCTTCGGGACTATTCACAAGGTACATTGCGGTCCGTGCATGTGCAGCGGGGCCGGCGGTGAAACCGCAAGGAATCACAGCTGGCTTCCCACAGTAAACATGGCAGAGTCTGGGACCTGAAGACCAGTGAAGAACCAGCCCGAGTGAGGAGGGTGCCGGATCCCTGGGCTGGCGAGTGTCCTTTGATTAAAAAAAGTCAGCAGCCACAGGATTTGTAGGAGATTTTTTTTATTCCCCCGCACACTGAAGGTCCTCTTCATCTACACACCTCCAGAATTGCCCTAGATATAGGCATGGTACAGATTAGACGATTGCCAGCTCTTTGGGTCACACCGCCTTGCTCCAGCTTCCCTTGCAGCTCTGTACTGGAGTCCCTCTGCTACCAACTCTTCCTATATGCCTCCAGCACTTCCCTCCATCTTATTATATGGCCACTTTTCACATGTTCTGCTCACTTTTAGAGATCACCCAAACCTATGGCTCCCTTCTACAGGTCTATATTGAAGCTTTAGGACTACAGGGGCAAAAAAACCACAAGAAGGCTTCCTGGGAATGAACAGGAGGCCTATGGGGGATACCAGCCCCCCTTTGAGGCCTACAGTGGTGCAGCAGACTTTTTGGAGATGAAGGGGGGGCTATGGGTAATAACAGCCCTCCTGTCATTGGGCCTACAGAGGGCAGCAGACTTCATGGGGGGTGAAGGGGAGGCCTATGGGGGGGGGGGAAATATAACAGACCCCCCCTCATGGGCCTACAGGGGGCAGCAGATCTCCTGGGATGAAAGTGAGGCCTACAGGGGGATAACAGACCCCCTCTCATGGTCCTACAGGGGGCAGAAAACCTGAGGGTGAAGGGAAGGCCTATAGGGGATAATAGTCTCCCTCTCATGGGCCTACAGGGGGCAGCAGACCTCCAGGGGGGGTGAAGGGGAACCTATAGGGGAAAACAGACCCCCTCTCATGGGCCTACAGGGGGCAGCAGACCTCCAGGGGGTGAAGGGGAGGCCTATGTAGGATAATAGCCCCTCTCATGGGCCTACAGGGGGCAGCAGACCTGAGGGTGAAGGGGAGGCCTATGGGGGATAACAGCCCCTCTCATGGGCCTACAGTGGGCAGCAGACCTCCTGGGGGGATAGGGGAGGCCTATGGTAGATAACAGCTCCTCTTATGGGCCTACAGGGGGGCAGAAGACCTGAGGTTGAAGGGAAGGCCTAGGGGAGACAACAGCCCCCCTCATAGGCCTACAAGGGGCAGCAGACCTGAGTGTGAAGGGGAAGCCTATAGGGGCTTAACAGCACCCCTCTCAGGGGCCTACAGGGAGCAGCAGACTGCATGGGTGTGAAGGTGAGGCCTATGGGGGATAATAGTGCCCCTCTCATAGGCTTACAGACCTCCTGAGGTTGAAGAGGAGGTCTATGGGAGATAACAGCCCCTCATGGGCCTACAGACCTCCAGGGGGTGAAGGGGAACCTATAGGGCATAACAGCCCCCCCCCCATGGGCCTACAGGGGGCAGCAGACTTTCTGGGGATGAAGGGGAGGCCTATGGTAGATAACAGACCCCCTCATAGGCCTACAGGGGGAGCAGACCTCCTGGGGGTGAAGGGGAAGCCGATGTGGGATAATAGCCCCTCACATGGGCCTACAGGGGGCAGCAGACCTCCTGAGAGTGAAGGGGAGGCCTATGGGAGAGAACAGCCCCTCTCATGGGCCTACAGACCTCCTGGGGGTGAAGGGGAGACCTATGGGAGAGAACAGCCCTCCTTTCATTGGGCCTACAGGGGGCAGCAGACTTCCTGGGGGTGAAGGGGAGGCCTATGGGAGATAGCCCCTCTCATGGGCCTACAGACCTCCTGGGGGTGAAGGGGAGGCCTATGGGAGATACCAGCCCCTCTCATGGGCCTACAGGGGGCAGCAGACCTCCTGGGGGTGAAGGGGAGGCCTTTGGGGGGGATTCATCACCGTCCGCCTCCACTTACTCAGCACAAGGCTTCCCAGCTCTCGGCCCTCACCCCGCTGTCGCTATGACAACCAGTTCTCGGCCCACAAATCCGCCTCAGCCCGGCAGCACTCCGCCGTCCTCCTCACACCATGCAAAGTCCGCCCGACGTCTTCGACAGTTCAAACCGCCCGCTTATAAAGCGCTTTAAACCGCTTTGCACGCTGATTGGCAGGGACGAGCGAGCTGCTGGCCTGCTATTGGCTGCGGGCGGGAAAACCGTTGGGGGACCGCCCACTTGCGTCCCGACGTCACGGCGCTGGCCGGAGGGGGGGGCGGACGACGCGCAGGTATCCACTAACAGCGGAGGGGTGAGGGGAAAAATATGAGATGCGCATGCGCCGTTGGACATGCGACGCTTGTAGCCGTTTTCGTCGCGTTCTGGTGACGTCACGCTCGTTCATTCTACCTTCCTGAACGCCATCTGCGAGCCCACAACCGAACCCCCCGGTGTACACAGAGGTGAGATTTCCTCCGGGTGGGGGGTGCTGAGGAGGTATGGAGGGGGGTTGTTTAATAATAAAGTGAGCCAATCAGACTTTCTATTGTGTGCACTTGTCTGTAGTGGAAGCATTGCATTGTTTATAGCTGACCATACACTATACAATCTGATTGTACAATCTACTGTGCAGTGCAAGGGCCTGTCTGGTTGGATAGAGATTGAATGTCAGAGGAGGGAGGTACAGAGCTCAGGGAGAGTCTCCTCCTCTGCTGTCTGCTCCCTGCTTGGGTCTTTCTTTGGGTGTCCTCCTCAGTGCCTGCATACAGGGACACTTCCTATTGGATGTGCAGAAACAGGCGTCCTCTCAGGATCCAGAGGACATTGTCTTCCCAGGAGGGGGGCGGCAGGGGACCGGGGGTCTTAGGTAGGAGGTGGGCTTCGCCGTTGCTGAATCCAGAGGTGTCCTCCTCAGTGCCTGCATGACGTGGACACTTCCTATTGGATGTGCAGCAACAGACGCCCTCTCAGGATCCAGAGGACGTAGTCTTCCCAGGAGGGGGGCGGCAGTGGACTGGGGGTCTTAGGTAGGAGGTGGGCTTCGCTGTTGCTGAATCCAGAGGTGTCCTCCTCAGTGCCTGCATGATGTGGACACTTCCTATTGGATGTGCAGCAACAGACGCCCTCTCAGGATCCAGAGGACGTAGTTTTCCCAGGAGGGGAGCGGCAGGGCATCGGGCATCTCATGTAGGGGGGGTGGGCATTACAGTGCTGAATCCAGAGGTGTCCTCCTCAGTGCCTGCATGATGTGGACACTTCCTATTGGATGTGCAGCAACAGACGCCCTCTCAGGATCCAAAGGACGTAGTTTTCCCAGGAGGGGGGCGGCAGGGCATCAGGGGTCTCGTGTAGGGGGGTGGGCATTACAGTGCTGAATCCAGAGGTGTCCACCTCCAGTGCCTGCATGAGGTGGACACTTCCCACGGGATGCCCAGCGGCAGGGGTCCTCTCAGGATCCAGAGGACATCCTCTTCCCAGAAGGGGGGCGGCAGTGGACGGGGCGTCTTTGGGGGGAGGCACTGTAGTGCCGGATTTACAGTTACCGGATTCAGAAATGTCCACCTCAGTGCCTGCATGACGTGGACACTTCCTATTGGATGTGCAGCAGCAGGGATTCTCTCAGGATCCAGAGGAGGTCGTCTTCCCAGGAGGGGGGCGGCAGGGGACTGGGGGCCTTAGGTAGGGGGGTGGGCTTCGCCGTTTCTGAATCCAGAGGTGTCCACCTCAGTGCCTGCATAACGTGGACTCTTCCTATTGGATGTGCAGCAGCAGGGGTTCTCTCAGGATCCAGAGGACATCGTCTTCCCCGGAGGGGGGATTGGCAGGGCATTGGGGATCTCATGTAGGGGCGTGGGCATTACAGTGCTGGATTTGCAGTTGCTGAATCCAGAGGCGTCCACCTCAGTCCCTGCATAACGTGGACACTTCCTATTGGATGCCTAGTGGCAGGGGTTCTCCCAGGATCCAGAGGACGTCATTCTCACTGGAGGGGGGGCAGCAGGGGTCTGGGGGCGTGGGCATTGCAGTTGCTGATTCCAGAGGTGTCTACCTCAGTGCCTACATGACATGGACACTTCCAACCGGATGTCTAGCAGCAGGGGTCCTCTCTGGATCCAGAGGAGGTCGTCTTCACAGGAGTGGGGGCGACAGGGGAGGGGGGTGGCTTTTGCAGTTGCTAAATCCAGAGGTGTCTACCTCCAGTATGTTAATGACGTGGACACTTCTACTGGATGTCCAGCGGCAGGGGTTCTCTGGAATTTAGAGGATGTCTTCTTCACAGGAGGAGGGTGGCATGGGACTGGGGGTCTCGGGTGGGTGGGTGGGCATTGCAGTTGCTAAATCCAGAAGTGTCCACCTCAGTGCCTGCAGAACGTGGACACTTCCTATTGGATGCCCAGTGGCAGGGGTTCTCCCAGGATCCAGAGGATGCCCTTCTCACTGGAGGGGGGCAGCTGGAGACCAGGGGTCTAGGGCGTGGGCATTGCAGCTGCTGAATCCAGAGGTGTCAACCTCAGTGCCTGCGTGACGTGGACACTTCCTATTGGATGTGCAGAAGCAGGGGTTCTCTCAGGATCCAGAGGACATCGTCTTCCCAGGAGGAGGGCGGCAGAGGACCGGGGATCTTTGGGGGGGAGGGGAGGCACTGTAGTGCCGGATTTACAGTTACCAGATTCAGAGGTGTCCACCTCAGTGCCTGCATGACATAGACACTTCCGACTGGATGTCTAGCAGCAGGGGTCCTCTTTGGATCCAGAGGAGGTTGTCTTCACAGGAGTGGGGGTGACAGGGGACCTCAGGTGGGGGGGGGCAGGCCATTGCAGTTGCTAAAACCAGAGGTGTCTACCTCAGTTCATGACGTGGACACTTCTACTGGATGTTCAGTGGCAGGGAGTCCCTGGCCTTCTGGCCTTCATTGGGGCAGCTCTAGCTCTGGACAGTTTTTCGGGAGAGAACACTGGCTCCCCTTTCTCCCACCGGGGGAGCGGCTAGTATTTCCCGAATGTAATTAGGTAGGTGGGATGGAACGACGGTGAGGCCTGATGGTAAAGGGCTCTCACCAAGCTTCCAGAACTTCAGGCCTTTCTGCCTGGGGTGGGGGCTGCTGTGGTCTGGGTTGGGGGTCAGGGTTGCAAGAAAAGGCAGTGGTGAATGTGCCCCTGAAGTGGCAGTTCAGGGGTGCTGTACAGTCACAGTGCTTGATTTATGGCACCATGTTCACTTCACCACAACACACATTTTTTGCACCTGCCTCTAGGGCCGAGCCTTTTGGCTAGGACCAGGGCAAATTCTTATTCCTGGCAGGAGGGACGGTCATTGTATTACACAATGGTCACTTTTCACTCTCCCACCTTCCTTCTCCCCACGTTCTTTTTATTTATCCCCGTGTTTGTCACTTTCTTGTATTTTTTTGTTTGATGTGTATACACGTTTGTCACTGTGTGATGAGTAGGGTGCGGGCACTTGGGCCTACTCTGAAAGTCTTGGGAGGGTGTGGACATGGCCTTCTGGCTTGGTTCGCCCTCTCTCATGGGGTCTCCCTTCGGGGGAGCCCCACCTAGTACTTGGGTGGGTCTGTTTCGGCTGACCTTCCAGAGAACAGGGGTCTGTCTGGTTTCAGCTAGATGGACCCAAGTGAAGTACCTCAGTCCCTGTCTGGAGCCTAATGCCCCGGGGGATCGGGGTAAGGTCCTTCCCTAGTGGAGGATCAGTGTAACACCCATTGCACGTTTTTGTGTTTCGCTCTTTGTGTGTGTGCACTTTTTTTGGCACCAAGTGGAAGTTTTTGGGTGTGTTTTGCACTCCACTGGCTTAAAAAAAAATAAATAAAAAAGGGGGGGGGGTCTCTCTGTATCCAGAGGATGTCGTCTTCACTGGGGGAGAGTGGCATGGGACTGGGGATCTCAGGTGGGTGGCGGGCTTTGCAGTTGCTAAATCCAGAGGTGTCCACCTCAGTGCCTGCATAACGTGGACGCTTCCTATTGGATGCCCAGTGGCAGCGGTTCTCCCAGGATCCAGATGATGTCCTTTTCACTGGGGGGGGGGGGGGCAGCTGGGGACCAGTGGTCTGGGGGAGTGGGCATTGCAGCTGCCAGATGTGTCCACCCCAGTGCCTGCATGACAGGGAGGACACTTTCTAAGGGATGCCCAGCTGCAGGGGTTCTCTCAGGTTCCAGAGGACATTGTCTTCCCAGGAGAAGGGCGGCAGAGGACCGGGGGTCTTAGGGGGGGGGGGGGCACTGTAGTGCTGGATTTACAGTTACCGAATTCAGAGGTGTCCCCCTCAGTGCCTGCATCACCTGGAGACTTTCAACTGGGTTTCCAGCAGCAGGGATTCTCTCGGGATCCAGAGGAGGTCGTCTTCACAGGAGTGGGGGTGAAAGGGACCGGGGATCTCAGGTGGGGGGTGGGCATTGCAGTTGCTAAATCCAATGCCTGCATGAGATGGACACTTCCTATTGGATGTGCAGCAGCAGGGGTTCTCTCAGGATCCAGAGGACATTGTCTTCCCAGGAGGGGGGCGGCAGGGGACTGGGGGTCTTTGGGGGGGGGGGGAGGTGGCACTGCAGTACTGGATTTGCAATGACTGAATTCAGAGGTGTCCACCTGTGTGAAGTGGACACTTCCTTCGGGATGCCCCAGCGGCAGGGGTGCTCTCAGGATCCAGAGGACATTGTCTTCCCAGGCGGAGGGCGGCAGGGGACCGGAGGTCGGGGGGGGGGGGGGCACTGCAGTGCTGGATTGCTGGATTTACAGTTACCAGATTCAGAGGTGTCCACCTCAGTGCCTCATGACATGGACACTTCCGAATGGATGTCTAGCAGCAGGGGTCCTCTCTGGAACCAGATGCCATTGTCTTCACAGGAGGGGGTGGCAGGAAACCGGGGATCTTTGGGGGGGGGGGGGGCGCACTGCAGTGCTGGATGAGCAATTACTGAATTCAGAGGTGTCCACCTCAGTGCCTGCATGACGTGGACACTTCCGACTGGATGTCCAGCGGCAGGGATCCTCTCTGGATCCCAAGGAGGTCGTCTTCACAGTAGGGGGGGTGCAGGCAATCTTGGGAGGGGGGGGGGGCAGGGGGAAATTGTAGCCACCCGCACCTGTAACTGGCAGTGGCAAGGGGGCATGCGTGAGTATATCTGGCTTCATAAGGTAAGGAGGGGGGTTGGGGGGGTAGAATTTCTCAATGGTTAGGTTAGAAAGGGGTCGGAGGAAGATACAAAAAAAAAAAAAAATAGTACAAAAATAGATTTTAGTGACGCGGCGAAATTTCGGCCGCCAAAAATGATCAGATGAAAATAGGGGTTTTCAGCGTTGTGCCGAAGGGGAAGCAAAGGGTCCGATAATGGCTGCCGCAAACAGCCACGATTTTGCCGCACTTATCAAAAACGCAAAGGGTAGGTGCAGGGGGTCTCCAAACTATGGTCTCCCAGTTGTTCAGGAACTACAATCCCCATCATGCCTAGTCATGTCTGTGAATGTCAGAGTTCTACAATGCCTCATGGTACGTGTAGTTCCGCAACAGCTGGAGGGCCGTAGTTTGGAGACCCCTGCTGTAGGGGGCATGCCCTGGCCGCAAGATGATTGGCCCAGTACAGGTGACGGCTTCCTGTTGGGTTTAGCATTTTTTCCTGAGCCTATACATCTACATTTTATATACATTTTTTTTCTTTTGCAGACTGCGTTGCCTCTCCCGCCACAATGTTCAGATACAAAATCACGCTGAAAGATCGCCACCAGCTCTACAAGCTGATCATCAGCCAGCTCCTCTACGATGGACACCTCAACATCGCCAACGGCCTCATCAACGAGCTCAAACTGACTTCCGGGTGCGCCCCGTCTGAGCAGCTCCTCCACCTCATCAAAGTGGGTGAGTAAACGGTGGTCGTCCCGTCTACATCTGTCCGCTCTGCCGCCAGTAAAAAAAACAAAAAAGACGGCAACCAGTTTTTATGTCACTTCTTTTTTTAAGGTATGGAAAACGACGACAGCACCGTGCAGTACGCCATTGGCCGTTCGGATACGGTGGCCCCCGGAACCGGGATCGACCTGGAGTTTGACGCCGACGTGCAGACCATGTCGCCGGAGGCCTCGGAGTACGAGACGTGCTACGTCACCTCCCACAAGGGCCCCTGCCGCGTGGCCACGTACAGCCGCGACGGTCAGCTGATCGCCACCGGCTCCGCTGATGCCTCCATCAAGATCCTGGACACGGAGAGGATGTTGGCCAAGAGCGCAATGCCGATAGAGGTAACCCGCTTGCCGACGGCATAACCTGGTCCTATGGTGTCAAAGTGGCTCTCTTGTGCCGGATCACTTTATCTAGTAGGCGATTGATTCGGCATGCGCCATGTAATTTCAGCTGTGCTGTGATTTAGTCACATTAGGTGCCGGCTAATGGATGATCGCTGGCACCCACCGATCGGCGAGGAGGAAGAAGACAGGGCAGACTGTGTGCTGCCAGTGGGGGAAGTGATGGTTTTTTGTTTCCCTGCAAAGCAGGGGATAAAAACCAGCACTTAGTAAAAGAACCTCACAATTAACACTGGCTAGGCACGCGTTTAACCCTTTGATCACCCTACATTAGGGGTCTCAAACTGGCGGCCCTCTAGCTGTTGCGAAACTACAAGTCCCATGAGGCATTTGCAAGGTTGACCAGTTACAAGCCAGGCTGAGGCATGATGGAACTTGTAGTTCCGCAACAGCTGGAGGGCCGCCAGTTTTAGACCCCCCTGCCCTAGATGTTTAACCCCCTTCCCAGCCACGCTATCGCAGTCCCATTTATGAGTCGCTGATCGCCACCGTTGTATTACTAATGAAAAAATAAATATAAATTCCAGTATATATATATATATAGATAGATAGATAGATAGATAGATAGATAGATAGATAGATAGATAGATAGATATCTCCCATAGTTTGTAAACACTATAACTTTTCACGTACACCAATCAATATACACTTATTGGGATTTTTTTTTAATTTTTACAAAAAAAAATGTAGCGGGATATATTGGCCTAAATTTAGGAAGAAATTAGATATTTTTCTTTATTATTTTTTTTTATTTTTATAGGATATGTCTTATAGTGGAGAGTAAAAAAATATTATTTATTTATTTTTTCGAAATTGTCCAGTCTTTCTTTTTTTTGTTTTTATAGGGCAAAAAATAAAAACCGCAGAGGTGATCAAATACAACCAAAAGAAAGCTATATTTGTGGGGGAAAAAAAAAAAAAAAAAAGATATAAATATAATTTATGTACAGTGTTGCATAACTGCACAATTGTCAGTTAAAGTAATGCAGGGCTAAAAAGGAAAAAAATTCCAGTTTATATCCCATAGTTTGAGACAGAAAAGTTGAACAGGAGAGCTTGGTTTATAGGCACGACCAAACAATTTATACAAAAATATATTTTTTATCGTAAACCTAGAAAAAAAAAAAAAAAAAAAAATATATATATATATATATAGATAGATAGATAGATATATATATATATATATATATATATATAGATAGATAGATAGATAGATAGAGATATATATATATATATAGATAGATAGATAGATAGATAGATATATATAGTTTTTTTTTCCCCAAAATTGTCAGCCTTTTTATGTTTATAGGGCAAAAAATTAAAACCGCAGAGGTGATCAAATACCACCAAAAGAAAGCTCTATTTGTGGGAAAAAGAATAAAAAAAATTATATAAATTGAATTGATGTACAGCGTTGCATGACTGTGCAATTGTCAGTTAAAGTAATGCAGGGCTAAAAAGGGGAAAAAAGTAGTCATGAAGGGGGGGAGATAAAACCCTCCTGACCTGAAGTGGATAAATGAAGTTTCCTTCCAACCTCTACAATTCCCAAGACTTGATAGTCGCTGTAGATTGGGATTAAAACAATTTTTTTAATTTAAACCTCTGCTTGTTCATAGGTGATGATGAACGAGACCGCTCAACAGAACATGGAGAACCATCCCGTCATCCGCACTTTGTATGACCACGTGGATGAAGTCACGTGTCTGGCGTTCCACCCAAATGAGCAGATCTTGGCTTCGGGATCCAAAGACTACACCCTGAAACTATTCGATTACTCCAAACCGTCAGCCAAAAGAGCCTTTAAGTTCATCCAGGTGAGTGGCGGCCCGGTCCGTATGGAAGGATAGAGTCAGGCTTGTGTGATGAGAGGGACTGTGTAGTGTTGTGCCAAGAGAAAGGACGCTCCATATGAAACTCGTATGTGCCTGTTGGCCCTTCAAGAGCTCTTAGATCTTCATATTCCAATATGGGCTTTCTCAAAGACAGAGCACCAGCCATGCCCCAACTAAAGCCGGCTACTCCTTATACAATCTTGTATAATTTTCCTCTTAAGTTTACCAAAACCATATAATGTGAGGTCAAACCTAAACACCTTCCAACTTTGTATGCAATCAGTTTGGCCCGTGCACTACATGGTTGAAGGTAAAGTAAAATTGAAAAAAAAAAAAAAAATTGTATAATGTGTAGCCAAGCTTTACTTTACAATCATTTTTAAGACAATGTTTCGAAAACCAAATTAACCACTTGAAGACTAATACCCCGTACACATGGTCGGACATTGCGACAACAAAATCCTAGGATTTTTTCCGACGGATGTTGGATCAAACTTGTCTTGCATACACACGGTCACACAAAGTTGTCTATATATATATATATATATATTATAATATAATAAATATATTTTTTTTTTTTTTATAAAAAAAAAACATATACTTCCACTGTGCAGTTGGCTTTGTACAGAGTGGCCCCGGTCCTCCTCTTCTGGGGTCCCTCAGCGGCGCTGGTGGCTCCTCCTGGTGGTGCATCGAGTGTCCACGTTGGAGAAGCGCTCTCCCTGGTGGACACCAGTGTGGGCGCGCTCCCGAGTCCCGCATCTATTTCCATTCACACAGAAAGCAGGATGTCTCGTCATTGGATTTTAATGACAGCAGCGGGAGCCAATGGCTGCGCTGCTATCAATCTATCCAGTCGGGAAACGAACAAATTTTTCAGGAGTGCACATGTCTCCTCTGCTCTTTACTAGACCATAGAGCCTCAACAAAGCTGATCCGGTCTTCATTGGGCTCTATGATCAGCCAGCAGAAACGGAAGCTGGTCAGTCTGGACTCATGGTGGGACGGGACAGCCTGATGAAGGCGGCAGGAGGGGGAGGGGGGGGGGGGGGCGCGTTTCCTCCCGCTGCTTGTAAAAGAAATCTAGTGGCTAGTTAGTGAGCCGATCGCCAGCCTAATAAAAACAGTACAGGGGGGCCCCGGGTTACAAACAAGTTAGGGACTGTAGGTTTGTTCTTAAGTTGAATCTGTTTGTAAGTCGGAACAGGTACATTTTTTAAGTGTAGCTCCACCCAAAAAATCTATTTTTAAGCTTTTTGGATAGCATAGGGAAGGGTTATCACCCCTGTAACATTTGTTTTGCTGTCTGTGCTCCTCTTCAGAAGATTTCACCTCACTTTCTGTCCCAATGACAATTGGATTTTGAAAATTTTGGGTTGTTGTGGAAATAAGCCTTGGTGATAAAGCATCAGTGGAGACACATTTTTCCCATAATAACTCTTACAGGAGTGAATTTCCCTTCCTAGGGGTAGATTTCCTCTCACTTCCTGTTGTCTCCTTCCGTTTGTAAGTAGGAGTCGTTTGTAAGTTGGATGTTTGTAACTAGGGGACCCCCTGTACCGGTATAGCCACTTGAGATCTAGCGACGTACGGGTACATCCCTGGTCGTAAAGTGGATCTATGGGCAAAATAAAAAAACGAAAACATTCGGGTTCACCGATGCATGCACATTCACTGGACGGCTCTCGAGTTAAGCTGTGCGTTGCCCATAGAGAAAAACCAGGATGGTTCCACTCCTAATTCCTGTGAAAACCATGCTGTTCTTCCGTTTCTTGTCCTAGGGATGCAGGGACAGATCTGAGCGGTTCTCCTTGGTTAGTGATGGCACATGACCATGCTTGGGGGAAGAAGAAGAGAACAGCATGGTTTTCAGTCCCCAGGACTGCTACACCAGGCTGTGTGGACAATGAAACTGTATCACCCATTGAGGTGAGTGCAGCTTTGATTGGACATTAGGAGAGTGTAGGGCAGAGGGGTGTCAAACTCCATTTCATTGGAGGGCCACATCAGCATTATTGCAGCACTCAAAGGGCTGTACAGTGTGCCAAGTCCTCGGGTGCGTTAGGCGCAGGAGCCAGGAGCGCGCAGGGCGCGGGGTCCAGGACCGTACTGGACGCGGGGGGCCAGGAGCGCGCTGGGCACAGGGTGCGGGGGGCCAGGAGCGCGCTGGGCACAGGGTGCGGGGTCCTTGGAGCGCGCAGGTTGCGGGGGGCCAGGAGCGCGCTGGGCACAGGGTGCGGGGGCCTTGGAGTGCACAGGGTGCGGGGGGGCCAGGAGCGCACTGGGCACAGGGTGCGGGGGGGCCAGGAGCGCACTGGGCACAGGGTGCGGGGGGGCCAGGAGCGCGCTGGGCACAGGGTGCGGGGGGCCAGGAGCGCGCTGGGCACAGGGTGCGGGGGGCAGGAGCGAGCGGGGGGCCAGAAGCGCACTGGGCACAGGGTGCGGGGGGCCAGGAGCGCGCTGGGCACAGGGTGCGGGGGGCAGGAGCGAGCGGGGGGCCAGGGGCGCGCTGGGCACAGGGTGCGGGGGGCCAGGAGCGCGCTGGGCAGAGGGTGCGGGGGGCCAGGGGCGCGCTGGGCCCAGGGTGCGGGGGGCCAGGGGCGCGCTGAGCCCAGGGTGCGGGGGGCCAGGGGCGCGCTGGGCCCAGGGTGCGGGGGGCCAGGGGCGCCCTGGGCCCAGGGTGCGGGGGGCCAGGGGCGCCCTGGGTCCAGGGTGCGGGGGGCCAGGGGCGCCCTGGGTCCAGGGTGCGGGGGGGCCAGGGGCGCCCAGGGTGCGGGGGGTCCAGGGGCGCCCTGGGCCCAGGGTGCCGGGGGCTTGGGGTGCGTTGCGTGCAGGGATTTTTTTTTTTTTGCACAGGAATCTGCAACAAGTATAAAGCTCACTGAAACGCACATGAAAACCGATGTAAACTCGTGCCTCTGCAAGTGAAGTCCGCATGCCTGTGTCCATTAGTGTTTCCTGCACACATGGTGGGAACGAGGCCTTACTCTCCCTCTCTCTTATTTTCCCAGGAAGCAGAGATGTTGCGATCGATTTCGTTCCACCCGTCGGGAGACTTCATCATTGTCGGCACGCAACACCCAACCTTGCGCCTTTACGACGTCAACACCTTCCAGTGCTTCGTCTCCTGCAACCCTCAGGATCAGCACACAGACGCCATCTGCTCGGTCAACTACAACCCCACCGCCAACACCTACGTCACCTGCAGCAAGGACGGCAGCATCAAGCTGTGGGACGGCGTGTCCAACCGCTGCGTCAACACGTGGGACAAGGCCCACGACGGGGCCGAGGTGTGCTCCGCCATCTTCTCCAAGAATTCCAAGTACATCCTGTCCAGCGGGAAGGACTCTGTGGCCAAGCTGTGGGAGATCTCCACAGGAAGGATGCTGGTTAAGTATACAGGTAAGGTAATGCCACACCGTGATCGGCTGAAGGAAATAATCTGGTTACAAGCAAGCTTGGGGGAGGGGGCCAAACCAGCGGGATTTTACTTTTTGAGTGAAGTTCTGCTTTTAGTTGGGGGGGGGGGGGATAGAAACCTCTGGGTGACACCCACACAAACACAAGGAGTGCCTCTAAATTCCATGATTCAGATGGTTATGGTGGGAAATGACCTCAGATCCCAGGCTTGGTGAGCTCGGTGCTTGTCCCCGAATCCACCGTATAGAGTCTGAATCATGAGTGCATCAAGAGTGCAAGCCCTACTCATTACTATTTTGAAACCGCAGCATGAAGAAATACTTGTGGTGTCGATCCATCTGTGAGGATGAAGCCGAGAAGCCCAGTCCTCCTAGTCCCTGGAGGCCATTGGGTCACCACACATGAAACCTGCAGCTGATAGCCGCATCATACACTCTGCTCTCCTGTACTTCTCCATTTGTGAATTCCCATTTGCACCATTTTTACATCTTACAATTGTTTTTTGGGGTGTGACAATGTAACGTGGTGCAAATGGGACACCCCATCACCCACCTCCCCGTGACAGTGAACAGGAGTTCTGCTTCCCCATAATAGCTGTCACTTTCGAAAATGGCACTGCTTCAAAATGTGTCATTGGACAGGCTTTGTTAAAGAACTCTGAATGCTAATCGAAGCCCCTGTCACTAAGTAAAATAGTAAGCGTTGCGTTTTCTTTGCTTCAAAAATGATATCCCATGCCGCTTTCTTGGTGCTTCAAAGTGTCTCCAAAGCCTCCATAGAAATGACAACGCTCGCTCATGAACAGGGACCAGAGAGGAGGATCAGCAAACCAGAAGATCAGCAGAGCTGGGGGATCAGCAGAGCTGGGGGATATTACTGAGCAGGGGATCAGCAAAGCTGAAGGTTACTATTGAGTGGGACATCGACAGAGCTGGGGGTTACTACCAAGGGGGGGGGGGGATCAGCAGAACTGGGGGTTACTAATGAGTGGGGCATTGGCAGAGCTGGGGGTTACTACCAAGGGGGGGATCAGCAGAGCGGGGGGTTACTACTGAGTAGGGCATCGGCAGAGCTGGGGGTTACTAACAAGGGGGGGGGGGATCAGCAGAGCTGGGACTTACTACTGATCGGGGGGATCAGCAGAGCTGGGGCTTACTACTGAGCGGGGGGATCAGCAGAGCTGGGGCTTACTACTGAGCGGGGGGATATTACTGAGCAGGGGATCAGCGGAGCTGGGGGATATTACTGAGCAGGGGATCAGCGGAGCTGGGGGTTACTACTGAGTGGGGCATTGGCAGAGCTGGGGGTTACTACCAAGGGGGGGGATCAGTAGAGCTGGGGATTACTACTGAGTGGGGATCAGTAGAGCTGGGGGTTACTACCGAACAGGTAATCAGCAGAGCTGGGGGTTACTACTGAGTGGGGCATCGCAGAGCTGGGGGTTACTACCAAGGGGTGGAATTGGCAGAGCTGGGGTTACTACTGAGTGGGGGATCAGCAGAGCTGGGGATTACCACTGAGCGGGGGATCAGCAGTGCTGGGGGGTTATTACAGAGCGGGGGATCAGCAGACTCCAAAAAACGAATATGTACAGTTAGCGCACCAATCAGTGGAGCAGCTATCACACAAGGTGACTATACTGACCCTTGTAAACAATAAATTCCAATAAACGTGCAGCGCTAGAGAAATTAATGATGACAAAAGTATATAGACAATGAGCCAGCTGCCATAACCCCTGGTGTGTATATATATATATATATATATATTTTTTTTTACTATGGCCGATTCTCTTTCAGTAAAGTGGTCCCGCAGGCAGATTCTCCGCTTACCACTTACCTCCCGGGCCCTCCCCCCCTTCCTGCCCAGGACCAATTTTCAGCTTTCAGCGCCGTCACACTTTAAATGACAATTGCGCGGTCATACAACACTGTACCCAAATGACATTTGTAGCATTTTTTTTTTCTAGGAAAAACAAAGAGAGAGACGCCTCCAGGTGCAGATCTATAACACGTTTTTTAACCACTCGCCGACCAGCCGCCGCAGTTTTACTGCAGCAGAAGGGCACGGCTGGGCAAACCGATGTTATGTTACCTCGCTTCGTCCTGTGACCACTAGGGCCCCAGAGTCTCGATCACCGCCGGGCTCCCACGATCGCTCGGGGCGCACAGAGAACCGGGAGCTGTGTATGTAAACGCCCAGTTTCCGGTTCTCTGAGGGGAGAACTGACCGATCGTCTATTCTTAGAGTATGAACAGACGATCTCTTATCTCCCCTGCACTGTCCCCATCCCCCCTTCAGTTAGAATCACTCACTAGGACACACTTAATCCCTTCACTGCCCCCTAGTGTTAACCCCTTCCCTGCCAGTGACATTTTTACAGCAATCCCTGCATTTTTAATCGTACTGATCGCTGTATTAATGACAGTGGTCCCAAAAATATGTCAAAAGTGTCCGTGTCCACCATAATGTCGCAGTCACAATAGAAATCGCTGATCGCCGCCATTACTAGTCTAAAAAAAAATTATCAATAAAAATGCCATAAATCTATCCCCTATTTTGTAGACGCTATAACTTTTGCACAAACCAATCAATATACGCTTATTGCGATTATTTTTAATTTTTTTTTTTTTTTTACCGAAAATATGTAGAAGAATATATATCGGCCCAAACTGAGGACAAAAAATTGGTTTTTTTTATATATTTTTTGGGGATATTTATTATAGCAAAAAGTAAAAAATATTGCTTTTTTTTATTTCAAAATTGACGCTATTTTTTTTGTTTTATAGAGCAAAAATTAAGAACCGCAGAGGTGATCAAATACCACCAAAACAAAGCTCTATTTGTGGGGGAATAATGACGTTGATTTTGTTTGGGAGCCACGTCGCACGACCGCGCAATTGTCAGTTAAAGCGACGCAGTGCCGAATCGCAAAAAATGCTCTGGTCTTTGGCCAGCCAAATGGTCCGGGGCTGAAGTGGTTAAAGTGTGAAAATATTTTTGGGGAAAAAAAATAAATAAAAATTTTTGAAAGACCACTGCGCAAATACCGTGTGACATAAAATATTGCAACGATCGCCATTTTATTTCCTAGGGTCTCTGCTTAAAAAAAAAAAATAAAAAAAAAAAATATATATATATATTTATATATATTAATATTAATGTTTGGGGGTTCTAAGTAATTTCCTAGAAAAAAATACCGATTTAAACTTTTAAATAGTAGTTAAATCAACTTTAGCTGGGATGCTAGAGCCTCCTGTGACCAGCAGGGGGAAGCAGTGTGTTGAGGTTTAGTAATGGAAGTCAGTCAGCTCAGTGAAGCTGCCCCCCCCCCCCCCTACAATCAGCACAAATAAAAACTTGTGTGTTTCTTTATTGCTACATTTGTGCTGTTTTGTGCCGTAAAAATTTAAAATTTGTGCTGCTTTTTATTTTTAAGATGTTAGCAATTTGTTTTTTTTTCCAGAATATGACATCACCCAGCCCCGCCTAAAACAGCCAAATGACACGAAACCAGGCTGGTTGGTTTGTGTTGTTTAAATTTCTGTTTCTTTTTTATAGTTTTTGTGTTTTATTAACCACTTCAGCCCCGGAAGGATTCGTCCCCCTTAATGACCAGGTCATTTTTGCGATACGGCACTGCGTCGCTTTAACTGACAATTGCGCGGTCGTGCGACGATGTACCCAAACGAAATTTGCGTCCTTTTTTTTCCCACAAATAGAGCTTTCTTTTGGTGGTATTTGATCACCTCTGCGGTTTTTTATTTTTTGCGCTATGAACAAAAAAAAAGACAATTTTGAAAAAAACATTATCTTTTTTACTTTTTGCTATAATAAATATCTGACTTTTTTTTTTTTATCAGAAAATTTTTTTTTTTTTTATCAGTTTAGGCCGATACGTATTCTTCTATATATTTTTGGTAAAAAAAAAAAATCGCAATAACCGTATATTGATTGGTTTGCACAATATACTAGTAATGGCGGCGATTTGCAAATATAAATATATATATATATATATATATATATATATATATATATATATATATATATATATATATATTTATATATTTATATTTATATATATATATATATTTATATTTATATTTATTTATTTATATATAAATGGAAATGCTGAGTACATTTTGGGCTCTAACATCTGTAGAGGAGAGACCAGACACCTCACATTTACAACCATTTTAAATCTTTGTTGCTACCTACTGACCCCGCCATACTTTTACCCCGTCTTGTTGGAGATTTCATTGCCGTTTTAACTCTTGCAATTCTTCACCTTAATGCAGGCGCCGGGCTGAGCGGACGCCAGGTTCACCGGACTCAAGCCGTATTCAACCACACCGAAGACTACGTCCTTCTCCCCGACGAACGGACCATCAGCCTGTGCTGCTGGGACTCCAGGACGGCCGAACGCCGCAACCTCCTCTCGTTGGGTCACAACAACATCGTGCGCTGCATCGTGCACTCTCCCACCAACCCCGGATTCATGACTTGCAGCGACGACTTCCGAGCCCGCTTCTGGTACCGCCGCTCCACCACAGACTGAGGGCCCCGATGCCAAAGACTGGATCTACATAGACCTGAACAATATGAAATTCAATGGAGCCTTTAAAGATGGACAACGTGGAGGCCCGGAGTGGAGGATGTGGTCTTTGTATATGGAATTCCAAGGCCAGCATTCTAGTTGTGTTTTTTTTCTTTTTTTTCTTTTTTTATCTTTTTTTTTTTTTTTAATCTGTGGAATTTCGATCTGCCCTTAACTGCCATCCTCCTGCATTCCATTGCCGGAGAGCGTCCTGATCTACACGTTCTGTGTATTTTTCTGGCGGTAGGTCGGTGTGTGGGCTGCTCTCCTCACTAACATAGGAGAAGCTGGGCTTCCCAGGCTGTTACTACACAATGTATTCCCCATCCCCCACCCCCTCCACCGAGCCACACACCGCCGCCAGGACTATATACATAACGCACACTATTCTCAGCGTGTGTAATGAATTTGCAATGTCGGAGCCTACAGGCAAATCCTTTTTATTATATCATTAAATTTTTGTTTTTGTTTTTTTTTTTAATCTAAAATCAAATGATATTTTTATGCTTTTTCTTTTACTTTGTATTGAGGTTTCCCTTGACTTGTTCTATTTATTTAGACGCAACTAATGAACGTAACGCAGGTTGCACCAATCGCTAAACGCACACAGGCTCACTGATGACTTTCTTTGTCTTAAAGCGGAGTTCCACCCACTTTTAAGAGGCGGTCTTAAATGAAAGAAGACCACCCCCCCACCGCTCGTTTTTGGCTAGTTAAAATTTATTTTTCTCTTCTAACTTACCTTTTTTATGAAGTACAGCCTGTACTTCCGATCCATCCGGTCCACGGCGCAGGACGTCATATCCTCTTATTTGGCGAGCCCCACACGCCCCTGCCCCCCCCCTCCAAGATGGCCGGCCATTCACAAAGCGTCGTGCGCCATGCGCAGTAGGAAACGGGCAGTAAAGCCGCAAGTCTCCACTGGCTGTTAACCTTAATTAGAATGGCGTCGCCGGCACCCGATCTGATAGACGGATTGGCCCCGGGTGGGGGGGGGGTTGGGGGGCGACGACGACATTGCGGGCTCCCTGGACAGGTAAGTGTCCTTGTTAAAAGTCAACAGTGTTTGTAGGTGCTGACTATTAGAAAAAATTAAAAAATTGGTGGGTGGAACACCGCTATAATAACTTCGTTTTTGCAGTAAAAAGGGTCTTTGGAGGAACTGTAAAAATTATTTGCAAAAGTAGAATTTTAGGACAAACCTATCTCTAGCCCTAAGGGCTCTTTCACACGGGGCAGTCCGCCCGACGGACTCCCGCTTTTCTCAGCAGGGATTGCTCCGTTGATCCCCGATGAGCAGGCGGATGACCGGTCTGTCTCCGCTCTCCTCTTTGGAGAGATAGAAGGAAAACGGACCACCTGTCCGTTTTTCATCTGATGGGTGAAAAACGGGGTCTCAGATATCGGCGGACTAGGGGTGCGCATCTTCACTGGTCTCATGATTCAATTATGACTATCTTGTCCACAATTTGATTCCGCGATGCACCACGATTACTGCGCAAGTGCCCATGACTAAAAACTTTTTATCCAAAAATTCAAGCACTCAGAAAAACAAAATTTTTCTCCAGTGGCAGAGACATGGCGGGATCAGACTGGCATGACGGGATCAGGCAGAGGGGGTGATGGTAGTGGAAGGATGGGATCAGTGACACTGGCACTCGCCTGCTATTAGTGTCAGTGGATTCCCCCCTCCTCCATGCTGCTCAGTGTGTCTTCCTCCTTCCGGTGCCTCCAGTGATTCCTCTCCTGATATCGGGTCTCCTTCGGCTCCTCCCCCCTGCACTGTACTGGCTGTCAGCTCATCAGCTGACTTTCTTCTTCAGTGAAGGGGAGGGGGTTTTATCCACCATGCAGGCTCTGCCTCTTGTGTTTCTCCCAGAGAGGCAGAGCACAGCAGGGAGCGACGGATGACGTCATCAAAAATCGATTCAGCCGACTCGCGGCATCGTGAACGTCCGAATCGCGATGCACCGATGCTGCAATTATATTCAACACACCTACAGCAGACATGACACCGCTGACATCCACCACTCCATAGAGGTGAATAGAGTATCCGATCGAGTCCGCCTGTGAAATTGGTAGACCTGATCGGAAAGCCTGTGTGAAAGGGACCTTAAGTGTTACTAAACCCACGAGTAAAATCAGTGTGTATATGCAGTAGAGATGGGTTTGGGCGTGTTTGGGATCGTAGTCCCAACCCGCCTGCCCGATCCCACCAGGACGCTGACACTGCACACCGCTGATCACAGGCATTGAGACATTTCCCAGCCTGTGCAACAGCGGGCTGTGATTAGCGGTGTGCAGTGTCGGCTTCCTGGCGGGATCAGGCAGGCGGGTTGGGACTACGCTCCCGAACACGCCCGAGCCCATCTCTGATATGCAGTAAAGCATGCTTGTTATATTCACTGTGGAACCTAAGGGGTTAATCCTCTACATTGTGTAAAAATGGCTGTTTGATTCTATCTTCTCTGATCCTCCCCTTCTTCCACTGTCCCCAATCTATCTCCTGATAAAACAGAGCCTTGGGGGGGCAAGCTGCACATGCTCAGTTTGATGTGTATTGCTAGAAAGGTTTTTTTTTTTTCTTCTTGAGAGGGTGCATGTGATCAGCACAGGGCCAATCAGCACTGTCCAGATCGAGCAGTGTTTCTCAGCTCCAGTCCTCAAGGAGCCCCAACAGGTCATATTTTCAGGCTCTCCATTATTTTTGTAAATATCATAAATTAAACACTGCGCTATCAAAAAAGATGCAGAAAAGATGAAGCAGCTACAGACAGTGCAACAACAACCACGAGAATACAATATGAAAGAAAAATGTAGCGCATAGACACCAAAATGTGAAAATCTACAAAGAATGTTCATAAATGGTAACATACTCTATACAATGGATAACTCTGGAGTCTCTCATCGTAAAGTAGATAAGTGAAATCAATCCAAAAAACCGTGTGCGATTGAAAATTGTCCCACTGATTGAAGATGGGTAAGTGAAAAAGGCAGTTGAAGCTCAGGCATAGGCAGATAGTTAAATCCCTGAGAACATATCCATCGGCTGTATAAATCTTGATAAGGTAGTGTGTAAAAAACTCTTACCAGATATACTGGACTCCCATGTCAGCGACAGGGAATCACTTAGGCAGGGTGCCCCACCGGGCGTTGGAGAGGATTGTCACGGCTCACCGAACCCTCCAGGTCAGACTCTGCGTGGATCTCCAGGGGTCACCAGGTAGGTCCTCGCGATGAATGGCCAAAGTGCGAATTGAAGAGAACGGAACCTCTCTGCTGGAACTGGAGTGGGAACTGGATTCTCATTCAAATAGCATGTGGAAAAAGGAACAGATGCCTCCACATAGTGTAGATGAAAAAATTGTTTTTTTATTGCTAAAAAGCCTGATAACAGTTAAAAAATGTGATCACAATTATAAAAGCAAAGATGGGCAACAAGGAGGATGTTAAAAGCGTCCGACGCGTTTCGACCCATAGGTCTTCTACTGGGGCATGAAGCATCCTCTGCAAGTTGCCTTATATTTATAACTAAAAAATTAGTATCAACCAATAACAGCAAAATACAATCAGACTTTCTCATTGGTTGGACCCGATCACCTGATCCAACCTGATTACAAACTGGTGTAGAGGTACTCATCCTATTCTATCGGCTAAGAATCTTCAAATGGTCACCATATTCACTGACAGACATAAAATGGAACCAATCATAACCATAGGTACAATACACTGACATGACCCAGCCATACATAATGAATGAAGTGGGGCCGAGAAAACAGCACTAAGTACTTCATTGCTGACACTTTTAGAATGGACTCAAACCCCATATAAGCTAAAGGCCAATCAAAACTATCAAGTAGGCGGACAGGTGGTTCTGACGGCCAATAGGCGATCAGGCGGAAGATCACGTCAGAATCGCCGTCCTTCCACGTGTAAAACAAAGGGAAATAACAGGCTGCACAGCGCCCGACGCATGCCCCCTGTCACGTGGTCAAAATACGAAGACGCCGTAGGGACAAAATAGAGGGAGACCTGCATAGACACAACCGCCTATGTTGTCACATCCGGCACTCCCCCGTGTTTCCTCGGTGATCCCGCAAAGCCAAAAGGAAAAAGTTTCCTTAACCCCCAGGTTCTATAAGGAGTGTCAAGTGCGCATGCGAACATATTGGAGCCACCCGACACCACACAGGAAACCCTAAATACCGGAAAGGGGCCGCATGATTCCAAATCACTGCTCTGCATTTGAACGGAACTAAGGAGTTCCGATCTAATCAGCTAAAATCCCTTGTGGAAGGGAGGTGTTGACTCCCAAAGTACATAAGCTAGACATAAGAAAACTAAAAAGCTTCCTATTGGAAAAACCACAAGATTTCAAATAGTTATTTTGGATAATGATCTAACGTGAAGGGAAAATGATTGCTGTGCAAAATTTATCTGGGTGTGTAATAAATGTATAAATAATAGCAGTGTAAACTAGAGACATAAAGAATGGCAGTGTGAGCTATAGACGTAAAATGACACGAGGAATGACCTCCCCATGAACATCTATAAAAATACCCCCATCCTGGCTATCCAAGCCTGGATAAAAGTGTATATAACAGTGAAACCTGTACCCCTAAATGTTAGTCGATGGGAATCAATTGATTGGGATATGATATATCCAAATAAGGGCATCGAGAGAAAAATGACTAGTTAGGCAATATTCAGGATCGATTGATGAACGAGTTGAGGTCCCACTCCACGTTCAACCCAAACGGGAAGTAGGACCTCAACTCATAGATCCAGTAAGTCTCCAGGCGTGAAACACCCCGTGAAGGTGACTCCCCCCTCCAATGCGGGACGAACCTATCTATAACCTGAAACAGGGTTCCCGTGGGGTCCTTGTTGTGGCACTCTAAATAGTGGCGTGGAAACGTGTGCTACGTGTTCGTTGACACGAACAGAAAAAGTTCTGATCGTGCGACCAACGTACTGTCTATGGCAAGGACAAGTTAACAGGTAGACAATATACTGTGAGGAGCATGTAGTAAAATGCCTCATTTGGTATATATGAGATGTAACCGTGGACTGAAAGGAGACACTCTTACGCCTACCTCCAATATTATGGAGGCACACCTTACACTTGCAGAAAGGGTAATAACCCTTGCACTCATGAAAGAAGGACACCTTCTTGGGGGGTCTATTATAATTGGGGCGATTTGCCCCTGGATGGACTGAGACCCCCTAAAAACTACGGCAGCTTGTTCTGGTAAAATAGAGCTCAATAATCTATCGTTCCGGAGTACTCTCCAATGTTTTTTAACAATGGCTTGAATCTGTTTGGATTGAATGGAATGGGTGGTAAAAAAAGACCACTTCACTTTGGATTCAGCGTTGGTTTTGGGTCGCTCAATCAAAGTGGAATTCCTGTCAGTGAGTAATGCCCTATTGATTTCACCATCCAAAAGGTCAGGATCGTACCCTTTTTCAAGAAATCTATTTCTAAGAACATGTGACTGAGCTACAAAATCAGAAGTTCGGGTACAGTTGCACCGTAGTCTCAAAAATTGGCTACGGGGCACTGACTTGAGCCATTGTTCTCGATGACAGCTATCAACCGGAATGTACCCATTCCGGTCGGTGGGTTTGAAATAGGTACAGAACTCAAGGTGTTGTTGTACAACAAAAATTTCTAAGTCCAAAAAGTGTACACTGGTTGTACTTGCCTCATAGCTCAAAGAAATTCCCCTGTTATTGATATTAAGGACGTTCATAAAGCCGTCAAGGGATGCTCGATCGCCCTCCCAAAGAAGGAGGATGTCATCTATGTACCTAGCCCAGAGAACCAATTCCGGTCTCCGGGCAGCATAGACGACATCCTCCTCCCACTGGGCCATGAAAAGGTTGGCGAGGCTGGGGGCAAATTTAGCCCCCATAGCCACGCCCCTCTTCTGCAGAAAAAATTGGTCCTGAAACCAGAAATGGTTATGCCTGGTCGCGAATTTTAGCAACTGCATGATAAAATTGCGTTGTAATGGGGGAAGTCTCATGTCTCTGGAAAGATGGTTCTCAACAGCCTCAAAACCTAATTCATGTGGTATGCATATATATAATGCTGCCACGTCGGCTGTGACTAAAAGCGTTCCCTCTTTGATTTGGATAGGCTCCAAAAGCTTGATGGTGTCTCTTGTAAATATGAGGGGGTGGCGCGAACCAAGGGCTGCAGGTAAAAGTCAACGTATTTCCCAATCCTTGCCGTGACCGAATCGATCCCGCTAACGATAGGTCTGCCAGGGGGATTAATAGGGTCCTTGTGGACTTTGGGAAGATAGTATATGGCGGGAATTCGTGGAACCTGAGGAACTAAAAATTGGCAGAAGAAGCTCAACACATCTTCCGCTTCTAATGGGGAACCTCCAGCTATGGAGATCTCCACGGCAACTGCAGCCAATCCAGACCGAACACTGGTTTATCAACCATTACACAAACCAGAATATAAGGAGCCTCCATCTTTCCAAAGAGTCTCAGAAAAAGGACCCCCCGACCCTTCCGGGGCCCCCCTCCGCCCCGGAACCGGGCAGAGAGAGGTGCCCCAGGAGCAAGAAGCCGGTCTAGAGGACATCCTACAGACTCTTATTATAAAAGTAATCCAAGATTTCCTCCTTCCAACTATGGTAATTTTCAGGACCATCGCACGCCACAACGGCAGAGGCTTGATTATTATTACCACACCCCAATTCATGTCAATAATAGGTTTGGTCCCCTTAGGGACAATGGTCCCTATGAAAGGTATGGTGAGACATATTCACAGTATGAGAGGGAGGATGATTATTATCACCGATACCCTTACAAGTACAACCAAAGTAGGCCGGGCCCTAGTCAACCTCAGGATTTTCAGAGAGCCACAGAAAACCATCTGGGACACTCAGAAAGAAAAGAGGGACCAGAGGGGGGAGGAGGGTCCAAGGCCAAAAGAAAAAGAACTTAAGTGGAACGGGTATTTTTAATTTGAGCTCAGCCATATTGACAGAAGCTGAGAAGTCAATTTTGGATAGAGGACTCAAATTTGTCCCCCCCAAACCTCTCAATAAATTTTTACCTTTTATTGATGTGCTTAAATTTACACGTAAGCTCAGTATTCAGAGACACTTTCTCACTAGGCCTACCCCTCCTCGTACACATCAGGCCACTGGGGCAATAACCATTTCTTCCCAGTTGCCTTCCAATAAGACACTCCCCCTTCCCATTGACACCACCCCCCCGGGATCCTCATGTGGTTCATTCAGGATTGTCAAATCCATCTTTAATCCTCCTGGCACTTTAGCACCGTCTATCCAGGTCTTTAAAAAGTTTGGTACTAGAAGACTTGGATAAACTAGCAGAACGGAAGAAGCGTATGTACATCAAATCTGATATTAAGATAGGCCTCAAAACACTATGCGAGAATAAGAACCTTATTATCCGCCCTGCGGATAAGGGTGGAGGTATTGTCGTCTTGGATAAGGCGGACTACCTTAAAGAAATGAACAGGATTCTTAGTGATTCCGATACCAACAATCCTATTCCCAAGGATCCCACACTAATCTTTAAAAGGGCCTTGGTTGAATTAATTGAAGAAGGTTTTTCATTAGGGATACTAAACAAAAAAGAAAAATGCTTTTTAGTTCCTCAGGTTCCACGAATTCCCGCCATATACTATCTTCCCAAAGTCCACAAGGACCCTATTAATCCCCCTGGCAGACCTATCGTCAGCGGGATCGATTCGGCCATGGCAAGGATTGGGAAATACGTTGACTTTTACCTGCAGCCCTTGGTTCGCGCCACCCCCTCATATTTAAAGGATACAAGAGACACCATCAAGCTTTTGGAGCCTGTCCAAATCAAAGAGGGAACGCTTTTAGTCACAGCCGACGTGGCAGCATTATATACATGCATACCACATGAATTAGGTTTTGAGGCTGTTGAGAACCATCTTTCCAGAGACATGAGACTTCCCCCATTACAACGTAATTTTATCATGCAGTTGCTAAAATTCGCGACCAGGCATAACTATTTCTGGTTTCAGGACCAATTTTTTCTGCAGAAGAGGGGCGTGGCTATGGGGGCTAAATTTGCCCCCAGCCTCGCCAACCTTTTCATGGCCCAGTGGGAGGAGGATGTTGTCTATGCCGCCCAGGGCCCGGAATTGGTTCTCTGGGCTAGGTACATAGACGACATCCTCCTTCTTTGGGAGGGCGATCGAGCATCCCTTGACGGCTTTATGAACGTCCTTAATATCAATAACAGGGGAATTTCTTTGAGCTATGAGGCGAGTACAACCAGTGTACACTTTTTGGACTTAGAAGTTTTTGTTGTACAACAACACCTTGAGTTCCGTACCTATTTCAAACCCACCGACCGAAACGGGTACATTCCGGTTGATAGTTGTCATTGAGAACAATGGCTCAAGTCAGTGCCCCATAGCCAATTTTTGAGACTACGGCGCAACTGTACCCGAACTTCTGATTTTGTAGCTCAGTCACATGTTCTTAGAAATAGATTTCTTGATAAAGGGTACGATCCTGACCTTTTGGATGATGAAATCAATAGGGCATTACTCACTGACAGGAATTTCACTTTGCGCGACCCAAAACCAACGCTGAATCCAAAGTGAAGTGGTCTTTTTTACCACCCATTCCATTCAATCCAAACAGATTCAAGCCATGGTTAAAAAACATTGAAGAGTACTCCGGAACAATAGATTATTGAGCTCTGTTTTACCAGAACAAGCTGCCGTAGTTTTTAGGGGGGCTCAGTCCATCTAGGCGCAAATCGCCCCAAATATAATAGACCCCCCCAAGAAGGTGTCCTTCTTTCATGAGTGCAAGGGTTATTACCCTTGCCGCAAGTGTAAGGTGTGCCTCCATAATATTGGAGGTAGTCGTAAGAGTGTCTCCTTTCAGTCCACGGTTACATCTCGTATATACCAAATGAGGCATTTTACTACATGCTCCTCACAGTATATTGTCTACCTGTTAACTTGTCCTTGCCATAGGCAGTACGTTGGTTGCACGATCAGAACTTTTTCTGTTCGTGTCAACGAACACGTAGCTGCGATTAAGAAGGGTAGGGACAAGCACACAGTTCCACGCCACTATTTAGAGTGCCACAACAAGGACCCCACGGGAACCCTGTTTCAGGTTATAGATAGGTTCGTCCCGCATTGGAGGGGGGAGTCACGTTTACGGGGCGTTTCACGCCTCGAGACTTACTGGATCTATGAGTTGAGGTCCTACTTCCCATTTGGGTTGAACGTGGAGTGGGACCTCAACTCGTTCATCAATCGATCCTGAATAATGCCTAACTAGTCATTTTTCTCTCGATGCCATTATTTGGATATATCATATCCCAATCAATTGATTCCCATCGACTAACATTTAGGGGTACAGGTTTCACTGTTATATACACTTTTATCCAGGCTTGGATAGCCAGGATGGGGGTATGTTTATAGATGTTCATGGGGAGGTCATTCCTCGTGTCATTTTAGGTCTATAGCTCACACTGCCATTCTTTATGTCTCTAGTTTACACTGCTATCATTTATACATTTATTACACACCGAGATAAATTTTGCACAGTGATCATTATTTTCCCTTCACATTAGATCATTACCCAAAATAACTATTTGAAATCTTGTGGTTTTTCCAATAGGAAGCTTTTTAGTTTTCTTACGTCTAGCTTATGTACTTTGGGAGTCAACACCTCCCTTCCACAAGGGATTTTAGCTGATTAGATCGGAACTCCTTAGTTCCGTTCAAATGCAGAGCAGTGATTTGGAGTCATGTCACCCCTTTCCGGTATTTAGGGTTTCCGGTGTGGTGTCGGGTGGATCCAATATACTAAGTCAAATTCGCAGGCGCACTTGACACTCCTTATAGAACCTGGGGGTTAAGGAAACTTTTTCCTTTTGGCTTTGCGGGATCACCGAGGAAACACGGGGGAGTGCCGGATGTGACAACATAGGCGGTTGCGTCTATGCAGGTCTCCCTCTTATTTGTCCCTATGGCGTCTCCGTATTTTGACCACGTGACAGGGGGCATGCGTCGGGCACGCTGTGCAGCCCGACGTCATTTCCCTTTGTTTTACACGTGGAAGGACGGGCGATTCTGACGTGATCTTCCGCTTGATCGCCTATTGGCCGTCAGAACCGCCTGTCCACCTACTTGATAGTTTTGAGCCTTGAGCTTATATGGGGTTTGAGTCCATTCTAAAAGTGTCAGCAATGAAGTACTTAGTGCTGTTTTCTCGGCCCCACTTCATTCATTATGTATGGCTGGGTCATGTCAGTGTATTGTACCTATGGTTATGATTGGTTCCATTTTATGCCTGTCAGTGAATATGGTGATATTGAAGATTCTTAGGCAATAGAATAGGATGAGTACCTCTACAGCAGTTTGTAATCAGGTTGGATCAGGTGATCGGGTCCAACCAATGAGAAAGTCTGATTGTATTTTGCTGTTATTGGTTGATACTAATTTTTTAGTTATAAATATAAGGCAACTTGCAGAGGATGCTTCATGCCCCAGTAGAAGACCTATGGGTCGAAACGCGTCGGGCGCTTTTAGCATCCTCCTTGTTGCCCATCTTTGCTTTTATAATTGTGATCACATTTTTTTAACTGTTATCAGGCTTTTTAGCAATAAAAAAACAATTTTTTCATCTACACTATGTGGAGGCATCTGTTCCTTTTTCCACATGCTATTTTTTTTTTTATATAATTTTTTTTATTGCATTTTCAAGACAAACAATACATATACAACTTAAAAACTAAAAGGAAAAAAAACAAACAAAAAAAAACAAAAAAAAAAAAAACAAAACAAAACTGTGGTGCCTATATAAAGTGTCCCACACATCACATGACAAGATACTATAATTTGTGTTATTTATCACATGATGAGTTAACCGATGGCTCGCTTCTTTTGTATCTATTTAGAAGTCACTTGAGACGTCATGTCCTCTCTCCAATCGTAGCCAATAAGTTCTCACCACTCCCCCCCCCCCCGCAACCCCCATCATATTATTTGGAGACTCAACCAGCTGTTTCCACATCCTCTAACCATGTACGCCAGACTCTATCGTACTTCATCGGGCACCCTCTATTGAAGTATGTGTCTTTATATAAAGGAAGGTTGTTATTGACCAGACTTTTCCATTGTGTCAATGAAGGGGGAGTGGGCTTCTTCCATTGTATGGCAATGTTTTTCCGGGCATAGAATAGCAATAGCCCCACCAATGTGCGTTTTGCCATTGTTGGTACAAGTGTTTCAATTAACCCCAATAGACAGACTTCCATGGCATGTGGTAGTGTAGTTGATGCAACTCTATTTACCATGTCGAGTACCTCACTCCAATATTGCTGAATTTTAGGGCAATGCCAGTAAATATGAGAGAAATCTCCTGGGGAGATTCCACATCTCCAACACTCCGATGGACATGTAGGGTTCATTTTATGGAGTCTATGTGGAGTAAAGTACGCTCTATGCACTATTTTAAATTGGATCAGCCTATCCCGCATAGAAACTAAGGAGCGGAAAGGGAAATCCCAAACATCATCCCAATCATCATTGTCCAGCGAGGGTATATCAAGCTGCCAGCGAGACCAGAGCTTATCTAAAGGTGGGAGAGACACATAGACCAAAAGCCCATAAAGCTGTGAGGTAGGTTTCTCTGTACATTTAGTTCTAAGTGTCTTCTCCAGTCCTGACTGGACAACGATGCAGGAAGCGCGTGGAAACTGCGCAGCAAAAGCATGTGACAATTGGAGATAGCGAAATTGGTAATGATGAGGTATGTTATACATGGACGAAAGGTGTGAAAGGGGAGATAATGACATTTGTGACACTATGTGAGAGATAATTTTTATACCATATTTAGTCCATGCAAATGGTTCTGGAAGTCTGTAAATGTGTGGCAAAGTAGGGTTCAGCCAGATCGGGGTGTTAGGAGAGATCTCGGTTGGTTTGTATTTTTCTATATCTAGACCCGCCCGCCAAGCCCGCAGGGTGGTATGCATAGAGGGTGTCAAATGATATGGGGCTCGAGGGCCTCTGAATATCAGAAATTGCAAAGCTTCAAAAGAGCCCACTATCGTGGCTTCTAGGGCTGTGGAAGAGTTAGTTTTGTCAGGGTGCAGCCACCAGGCCACTGTCACCAGTTGGGTAGCCAGAAAATATTTGTAGCAATCAGGAAATGCCATACCACCCTGCGTTGTCGGCCACATCAAAGTCGACAGCCGATATCTGGGTGGCGAGGAGCCCCAGATAAAGGATGAGAACAATTGATTCATTGTATTAAAAAATGATTTAGGTATCCACTGAGGGGAGTGACGGAACAAATACGTGAATTTGGGGATAATTTTCATTTTATTCCACATGCTATTTGAATGAGAATCCAGTTCCCACTCCAGTTCCAGCGGAGAGGTTCCGTTCTCTTCGATTCGCACTTTGGCCATTTAACGCGAGAACCTACCTGGTGACCCCTGGAGATCCACGCAGAGTCTGACCTGGAGGGTTCGGTGAGCCGTGACAATCCTTTCCAACGCCCGGTGGGGCACCCTGCCTAAGTGATTCCCTGTCGCTGACATGGGAGTCCAGTATATCTGGTAAGAGTTTTTTACACACTACCTTATCAAGATTTATACAGCCGATGGATATGTTCTCGGGGATTTAACTATCTGCCTATGCCTGAGCTTCAACTGCCTTTTTCACTTACCCATCTTCAATCAGTGGGACAATTTTCAATCACACACGGTTTTTTGGATTGATTTCACTTATCTACTTTACGATGAGAGACTCCAGAGTTATCCATTGTATAGAGTGTGTTACCATTTATGAACATTCTTTGTAGATCTCCATTATTTTTCACAGGTGATTTGATCAGTTTCACTGCCTTAGTAATTGCCACAGCTGTTTTTTATATGCGGGAAATCCTGAAAACATGACCTGTTGGGGCTCCTTGAGGACTGGAGTTGAGAAACACAGAGTGTCAGGAGTCTGGCACATCTCATAGGACAGTCAGAGTGGAATGAAAACTCCTCCTACAAGCTTAACATGACACTGATACAAGTCACAAGACTGCTATATACTACTGATGAGAAAAGGTATTTAGCAGTTTATATTTAATAAAATAATTGCATTTCCATGTTCTGTGTACTGGGGGAGACCAGATATAGTGAATGCAGAGTCCTGGGGGAGACCACATATAGTGAATGCAGGGTCCTGGGGAGACCAGATATAGTGACTGCAGAGTCCTGGGGAGACCAGATATAGTGACTGCAGGTCCTGGGGAGACCAGATATAGTGAATGCAGGTCCTGGGGAGATAAGATATAGTGAATGCAGGCTCCTGGGGAGACCAGATATAGTGACTGCAGGCTCCTGGGAAGACCAGATATAGTGAATGCAGGGACTTTGGGGAGACCAGATATAGTGAATGCAGAGTCCTGGGGAGACCAGATCTAGGGAAAGCAGGCTCCCGGGGAGACCACATATAGTGACTGCAGGCTCCTGGGAAGACCAGATATAGTGAATGCAGGGACTTTGGGGAGACCAGATATAGTGAATGCAGAGTCCTGGGGAGACCAGATATAGTGAATGCAGGGACTTTGGGGAGACCAGATATAGTGAATGCAGAGTCCTGGGGAGACCAGATATAGTGAATGCAGGGTCCTGGGGAGACCAGATATAGTGAATGCAGGCTCCTGGGGAGACCAGATATAGTGAGTGCAGGGACCTGGGGGAGACCAGATATAGTGAATGCAGGGTCCTGGGGGAGACCATATATAGTGAATGCAGGGTCCTGGGGAGACCAGATATTGTGACTGCAGAGTCCTGGGGAGACCAGGTATAGTGACTGCAGGTCCTGGGGGAACCAGATATAGTGAATACAGGTCCTTAGGGGAGATAAGATATAGTGAATGCAGGCTCCTGGGGTGACCACATATAGTGACTGCAGGCTCCTGGGGAGACCAGATATAGTGAATGCAGGGACTTTGGTGAGACCAGATATAGTGAATGCAGAGTCCTGGGGAGACCAGATATACCAGATATAGAGAATGCAGGCTCCTGGGGAGACCAGATATCATATAGGGAATGCAGGCTGCTGGTGAGACCAGATATAGTGACTACAGGCTCCTGGGGAGACCAGATATATTGAATGCAGGGTCCTGGGGGAGACCAGATATACTGAATACAGGGTCCTGGGGAGTCCAGATATAGTGAATACAGGGTACTGGGGGAGACCAGATATAGTGAATGCAGGGTCCTGGGGAGACCCGATATAGTGAATGCAGGCTCCCGGGGAGACCAAATATAGTGAATGCAGGTTCCTGGGGAGACCAGATATAGTTAATGCAGGTTCCTGGGGAGACCAGATATAGTGAATGCAGGCTCCTGGTGAAGACCAGATATAGTGAATGCAGGTTCCTGGGCAGACCAGATATAGTGAATGCAGGGTCCTGGGGAGACCAGATATAGTGAATGCAGGCTCCTGGGGAGACCAGATATAGTGAATGCAGAGTCCTGGGGAGACCAGATATAGTGAATGCAGGGTCCTGGGGAGACCAGATATAGTGAATGCAGGCTCCTGGGGAGACCAGATATAGTGAATGCAGAGTCCTGGGGAGACCAGATATAGTGAATGCAGAGTCCTGGGGAGACCAGATATAGTGAATGCAGGTTCCTGGGGAGACCAGATATAGTGAATGCAGAGTCCTGGGGAGACCAGATATAGTGAATGCAGGGTCCTGGGGAGACCAGATATAGTGACTGCAGGGACCTGGGGAGACCAGATATAGTGAATACAGGTCCTGGGGGAGACCAGATATAGTGACTGCAGAGTCCTGGGTTTAGTAACACTTTAAAAATGCTCCATCTTCCCCTTCCTAAGACCCATGCTGGCTAACCTGTGTAATAAAGATTTATATTCTTAACTATTTTCAGCCCACTCTGGTTTGGTCATGTGATCTGGCTCCCTTGTGTCCGTCAGCGGCGGCGGCGGCTGCAGGGGAGAGGAGGGAGCGCCGACAGTGGATGGGACATGGGGGGTGGGGTTTATGGGTGATGTCACCACTTCTGGAATTTCAACAGTTGTCTAGTGCTTCCTTCTCCACCCAGCAGCCACTGCTCACTGACACCGGGGAGATCATATGGCCAGGCCGGAGCGGGCTGAAAATAGGTAAGTATATACATTATTTTGGGCTTTTTTTGTACACTGGTTAATCAGCATCGGTGTTAGGAGGAGGGAAGGAGCATTTGAAAGACTAGTTAGATGTATCCTGGAATCCTACTTTAAAACCCAACGCTGGGATATATGCAATTACCCGTGTAGTGGGGCCCCCACACTCATTTTAGGTCTAGGGGTAGATGACTAGGAAGGAATGCTTATTCCTCACCTTGGCAGGTTCCCTCCACCCTTTTCAACCGGTCCCTTGAAGTCTCATTCTCTGGACTGCAGTCCCCCGAAGAAGTTACCCAGTACAATGCAGAGCCCAATAGTCCTACGTTGTATTGGGGGGGGGGGGACAGCGAGGGACTGACCACAACCAAAAGAAGAGTAGAGCTTAGGGGTAAGGTTTGCAGCATATTGCTCATCCCCCCAAGAGCAGGGGCCTCCAAACTTTCTAAACAAAGGGCCACTTTACTGTCCTTAAGCCCCGGTTCACATTGATGCTACTTTGAAATCGCGCTACTTCACTTCAAGTGAAGTAGCGCAATTTCAAAGTAGCAAGGCCACTTGATAGGGATCTTTGTGGCTTCATGCACAGATGTCTATTGAAGTTGCACCTCAAATCGGCAAAAGTAGTGCAGGAACTACTTTTGCAAATCGGCGCGGCGCCGCAAAATTGGTGCCGCGCCGATTGGAACAGTGCCACTGCCGCCAATAGGCTGCGACTTGATCTCTCAAATCGCACGACAAATCGCTCCAATGCGAACCTAGGCTTAGACTTTAGGAGGGCCAGACTGTGGCCAGTGGGAGTAGAAAAGGTCCTGACATAAGTGGGGGGAAAAAAACAATGCCCCATTTTTGTTTCATTGAGAGTAATTGTGCCCCGTTATTGGAGTAAGTGGGAGGAATAGTGCCCCATTGTTGGTGTCATTGGGAGGACTAGTGCCCCATTGTTGGTGTCATTGGGAGGACTAGTGCCCCATTGTTGGTGTCAGTGGGAGGAACAGAAGGTTTCCCCTCTCTTCCTGTTCTGGTGTTAAATGGTTTGTCCATTGGGGAGATTTCTCTTCACTTCCTGTCCTAGGATCACCGCGGTAATAATAAATCTCTCTAAAGGATAAATCTCCTCTTAGACAACAGTCACTGGATGAGGTATAGAAGGTTTCCCCTCTATTTGTTGTGGTGCCAAATCATTTGTCCCCTTGGGGAGATTCCCTTTTGCTTCCTGTTCTGGGACCACAGCAGGAAGTTAGAAGAAATCTCCTCTTAGACAACTGTCACTGAAGTATAGAAGATTTCCCCTTTGTTCCTTTTAAGGTGACAAATCGTTTGTCCTTTGGGGAGATTTCTCTTCGCTTCCTCTCCTGGGGCCACGGCAAGAATAAATCTCTCTAAACTGAGAAGAAATCTCTTTAGACAACTGTCACTGAAGTGTATAAGATATCCCCTCTTTTTCCTGTTCTGGTGGCAAATCATGTGTCCCTTGGAGAGATTTCTCTTCGCTTCCTGTCCTGGGATCACAGCAGGAAGTGAAAAGAAATCTCCTCTTAGACAACTGTCACTGGATGAGGTATAGAAGATTTCCCCTCGTTTCCTGTTAAGGTGGCAAATTGTCCCTAGGGGAGATTTCATTTTGCTTCTTGTCCTGGGATCACAGCAGGAAGTAAGGATAAATCTCTCTAAACTTAGAAGAAATATCCTCTTAGACAACGGTCCCTGGATGAGGTATAGAAGATTTCCCCTCTGTTCTTGTTAAGGTGGCAAATCATTTGTCCCTTGGGGAGATTTCTCTTCGCCTTCCTGTCCTTGGATCACAGCAGGAAGTGAAAAGAAATCTCTTAGACAACTGTCCCTGGATGAGGTATAGAAGATTTCCCCTCGTTTCCTGTTCTGGTGGCAAATTGTCCGTGGGGAGATTTCATTTTACTTCCTGTCCTTGGGCCACAGCAGGAAGTAAGAATACATCTCCCTAAACTGAAAAGAAATCTCTTTTTGGACAGCTGTCCCTGGATAAGGTATAGAAGATTTCCCCTCTATTCCTGTTCTGGTGGCAAATCGTTTGTGCTTTGGGGAGATTTCTCTTTGCTTTGTGTCCTGGGACCACAGCAGGAAGTTAGAAGAAATCTCCTTTTAGACAACTGTCACTGGATGTCATAAAAAAGAAAAACGGGTTCAACAAGGACCCCCTGGGCGGACTTTAGAGGCACAACAAACCTGGGACAGAATAATCAAAATAACAATATGATCAATTTTACTAAATATAAGTACATACAATACAAAGACATTGACAAAAGCTAAAAAATCATCTATATAGAAATATATGTGATACAAGCCCCGATGTGTCTACGCGTTTCGTATAGAACTTCTTCAGGACACATTCAGGTTTCAGTTAATACACAAGAGGGTTCCACTTGTAAAGAGGCTTTCACAAGTTCAAAAATAGTAGTTCAAATTTATTCAAGTATAGACGTCAAGGTCTTAGCAATAGAGGTGGATGACCATCAACTGTTTCCATTTACAACCAATCTCGGAAATTTCACAAAAGGGTTTCACTTGTAAAGAGGCTTTCACAAGTTCAAAAACGGTAGTTCAAATTTCACATCGCTGTATCCTCCTGGGGATTTACATCCAGTTCTACCTTAAGCTCTCCCAGTGCATTTGCACAGTCCCACATGGACCATTGAGCAGATACGGTCTATGGGCTCTTTGGTGCCCTCCTATGGTTGCTGCAGTGCTACTATTTATTATTGGCTATTTATTGGCTTTTTCCTTGTTGGAACTGAACCCCGAGATTGGTTGTAAATGGAAACAGTTGATGGTCATCCACCTCTATTGCTAAGACCTTGACGTTTATACTTGAATAAATTTGAACTACCCTTTTTGAACTTGTGAAAGCCTCTTTACAAGTGAAACCCTCTTGTGTATTAACTGAAACCTGAATGTGTCCTGAAGAAGTTCTATACGAAACGCGTAGACACATCGGGGCTTGTATCATATATATTTCTATATATATATTTTTCTATATATATTTCTATATAGATGATTTTTTATCTTTTGTCAATGTCTTTGTATTGTATGTATTTCTATTTAATAAAATTGATTATATTGTTATTTTGGTTATGCTTTCTCAGGTTTGTTGTGCCTCTAAAGTCCGCCCAGGGGGTCCTTGTTGAACCCCTTTTTTTTTTTTTTTTTTTATGACATACAATTTATAGGGATGTGGCCATAGGAGTGTCCTTTTTTTCTAATTTTTGTCCTGTCACTGGATGAGGTAGAGAAGAATTCCCCTCTCTTCCTGTTCTGGTGGCAAATCTTTTTTTTTTTTTTTTCTTTCCTTTTCTGCTGGCCGTTGTCACCGGATTATTGTGTGGGAGGAAATTTCCCCAATATGGGGGATGGCACCCAGAACAAATTAATTGAATTTCTATGTTATTTTTTTATGTCTAATTTGTTTTTGAATTGAACTTTTATGTTATTTTTATGTCTATTTTTTAATTATAATTTTTATTTAAAATGTGACGGGGGTGCCGTGTCGGCACACTGTGGTGAATGCGTTGCTCGCACTGCTGGCTGCATTTGATGGGTCAGGAAGTTGCAGACATCCTGCGGTTTTCAGCTGAACATCTTCATATTCCTCTTTTTCATCTTTTCACTTTATTTTTAGAGAACCGCAAACAGAGCTGTCATCTCACGTCTCTTATAAACACGGAACTTCAACCTCAAGATCTGTTTAATGACTTCATTTCTGGTGTTCAATAAAAAGACTTAAATGCAACCCAGCCAAGTCCTTATATTTTGTCGTCCCTGGTCCCCCCCGTCCCCCGTGTCCCCACCATCAACAGTCAATAAAGCTTTTTTTTCTGTTTTTTTTTTTTTTTAAACCTTATTTTTTTTCTCACCTACTTTATTTTACACCTATTAACCGCTTCAGCCCCGGAATATTTTACCCCCCCTCCTGACCAGAGCGATTTTTGCGATACGGCACTGCGTCGCTTTAACTGACAATTGCGCGGGCGTGCGACGTTGCACCCAAACAAAATTGACGTCCTTTTTTTTCCCCCCACAAATAGAGCTTTCTTTTGGTGGTATTTTAATCGCCTCTGCGGTTTTTATTTTTTGCGCTATAAACAAAAAAAAAAAAAAAAAAGCGACAATTTTGAAAAAAAAAAAACAATATTTTTTTACTTTTTGCTATAATAAATATCCCCCAAAAATATCTAAAAAAACCCACAAATTTCTTCCTCTGTTTAGGCCGATATGTATTCTTCTACATATTTTTGGTTAAAAAGAATCGCAATAACCGTATATTGATTGGTCTGCGCAAAAGTTATAGCGTCTACAAACTATGGGATAGATTTATGGAATCTTTATTTTTATATTTTAATAGTAATGGCGTTGATCAGCGACTTATAGCAGGACTGCAACATTGCGGCGGACAAATCGGACACTAAGTGACATTTTTAACACTTTTTTTTTGGGGGGGTGGGGGGACCAGTGACACCAATACAGTGATCACTGCTAAAAATATGCACTGCCACTGATCTAATGACACTGGCAGGGAAGAGGTTAATATCAGGGGTGATCAAAGGGTTAAATGAGTGCCTAAAATGTGCTTACTCACTGTGTTGGGGAGGTGCTTCTACTATGGGAAGGCAGAGATCTGTATTTCTGCTTTGCAGGAACACAGGATCAATGCCTTCCCTACTGACAGAATGTCAGTCTGCTTGTTTATATTGGCAGACCAGCGTTCTGCTTCTGTCCCGAAACGATCGTGTAATAAAACTACATTCCAAGATCTACTATTGCAATGTGCGCTCCAGCATTTGCTCCTTAACCCGTACCTCTGATATGGGCGCCCCCTGTGGGCAGCAGTCTGAGCAACTCGGAAATGTAAAAATTATCCGCACCCCCATGCCTCCTTTTCACCCCGCCTAATCCTCGTTTACTCGTTCTTCATGTCGCCCAAACTATATACATGCAAGATATAAGCAGCTGACAAAGGCATGGTTGGAGGAAGTACCAGATTTCACCTGCAGATGGCAGCAAATCGGTGAGCTTAGAGGATCTCCATGGTAGGTCCAATCGATCCTTCTCCTGTAATTACAATGGGGAATCTACCATTAGAAATCCATCACAGCTGCTGTTCATAAAGGTTTTTATACAGTATATGCACACCCATTTAATATATTTAAAATTACATTTTTCATTATATATATATATACACACACACGCATTTAATAATATATATGTTGTAATACATTTCTACAAACAATAGACAATGTGAAAGGAGTTTGTTTGAAATCTTTGCAGATTTCTAAAAAACAAAACAAAATAAAACAATCCCACGTACATAAGTATCACAGACTCCTCCCATGTACATAAGTATCACAGACTCCTCCCATGTACATAAGTATCACAGGCTCCTCCCATGTGCATAAGTATCACAGGCTCCTCCCATGTCCATAAGTATCACAGGCTACTCCCATGTACATAAGTATCACAGACTCCTCCCATGTATGTATCACAGGCTCCTCCCATGTACATAAGTATCACAGACTCCTCCTATGTACATAAGTATCACAGACTCCTTTCATGTATGTATCACAGGCTCCTCCCACGTACATAAGTATCACAGACTCCTCCCATGTACAGAAGTATCACAGGCTCTTCCCATGTACATAAGTATCACAGGCTCCTCCCATGTACATAAATATCACAGGCTCCTCCCATGTACATAATTATCACAGGCTCCTCCCATGTACATAAGTATCACAGACTCCTCCCATGTACATAAGTATCACAGGCTCCTCCGACATACATAAGTATCACAGGCTCCTCCCATGTACATAAGTATCACAGGCTCCTCCCATGTACATAAGTATCACAGGCTCCTCCCATGTACATAAATATCACAGGCTCCTCCCATGTACATAATTATCACAGGCTCCTCCCATGTACATAAGTATCACAGACTCCTCCCATGTACATAATTATCACAGATTCCTCCCATGTACATAAGTATCACAGGCTCCTCCCATGTACATAAGTATCACAGGCTCCTCCCATGTACATAAGTATCACAGACTCCTCCCATGTACATAATTATCATAGATTCCTCCCAGGTACATAAGTATCACAGGCTCCTCCCATGTACATAAGTATCACAGACTCCTCTCATGTACATAATTATCACTGGCTTCTCCCATGTACATAATTATCACAGGCTCCTCCCATGTACATAAGTATCACAGGCTCCTCCCATGTACATAAGTATCACAGGCTCCTCCCATGTACATAAGTATCACAGACTCCTCCCATGTACATAAGTATCACAGGCTCCTCCCATGTACATAAGTATCACAGGCTCCTCCCATGTACATAATTATCACAGGCTCCTCCCATGTACATAATTATCACAGCCATTTTCCCATTTCTCCTATTCTTCTTTGCAGGACCTCTCAAGCTCCATCAGGTTGGATGGGGAGAGTTGGTGCACAGCCATTTTCAGATCTCTCCAGAGATGTTCAATCGGGTTCAAGTCCGGGCTCTGGCTGGGTCACTCAAGGACATTCACAGAGTTGTCCCATAGCCACTCCTTTGTTATCTTGGCTGTGTGCTTAGGGTCGTTGTCCTGTTGGAAGATGAACCTTCGCCCAAGTCTGAGGTCCAGAGCATCTGGAGCAGGTTTTTATTAAGGATGTCTCTGCTGTATTCATCTTTTCCTCGATCCTGACTAATCTCCCAGTTCCCAGTTCCACAGCATGATGCTGCCACCACCATGCTTCACTGTAGGGTTGGTGTTGGTCAGGTGATGACCAGTGTCTGGTTTCCTCCAGACATGACGCTTGCCATTCAGGCCAAAGAGTTAAATCTTGTTTCATCAGACCAGAGAATTTTGTCTCTCATGGTCTGAGAGTCCTTCAGGTTTCTTTTGGTAAACTCCAGGTGGACTGTCATGTGCCTTTTACTGAGGAGTGGCTTCCGTCTGGCCCCTCTACCATACAGGCCTGATTGGTGGAGTTCTGCAGAGATGGTTTTTCTTCTGGAAGGTTCTCCTCTCTCCACAGAAAAACGCTGGAGCTCTGTCAGAGTGACCATCGGGTTCTTAGTCACCTCCCTGACTAAGGCCCTTCCCCCCAATCGTTCAGTTTGGCAGGGCGGCCCGCTCTAGGAAGAGTCCTGATGGTTCCAAACCTCTTCCATTTACAGATGATGGAGGCCACTGTGCTCATTGGGACCTTCAATGCTGCAGAAATGTTTCTGTACCCTTCCCCAGATCTGTGCCTCCATACAATCCTGTCTCGGAGGTCTACAGACAATTCCTTGGACTTCATGGCTTGGTTTGTGCTCTGACATGCACTGATAACTGTGGGACCTTCTATAGACAGGTGTGTGCCTTTCCAAATCATGTCCAATCAACTGAATTTACCACAGGTGGACTCCAATCAAGTTGTAGAATCATCTCAAGGATGATCAGTGGAAACAGGAGGCACCTGAGCTCAATTCTGAGTGTCATGGCAAAGGCTGTGAATATTTATGTACATGGGATTTTTTTGTTATTTATTTTTAATAAATTTCAAGCAAACTTCTTTCACGTTGTCATAAGGTAATGTTTGTAGAAGTTTGAGGAACAGAATGAATTTAATCCATTTTGGAATAAGGCTGTAACATAACAAAATGTGGAAAAAGTGAAGCGCTGTGAATACTTTCTGGATGTACTGTAACTTACTTTTGGTTATCTCTGGCTCCCCCTGCAGCCAGCCCCCTCTTCTCTCTGACGCTCTGGGTTGTGGGTGGGCCCTTGGGCTCCTTACTTACAATACAGAGCTGCATCATTCAACCCATTTCCTCTGAGCCCACGTCATTCCGGACGCACCTCCAACCTGTGACCGGCCAGTGAAAAGAGAAGCAGTACAGCAACAAGCTCTGCTCTCTCCTCAAACTGATTGGCTCATTCTGATGCTTCTTCCTCTCACTCTCCAATCCTGCTGTACAGGGAATGCAAGAGGCTGATACCGGGTCAGATTCAGGTACACACACTTCTCACTTTCTCTGAGCCCAGGTCCTGCCCCCAGCCTGTGACTGGGCAGTGAAAGAAGGAGCACAGTGATGAGATTATCTCTCGGTCTCTCTACTCCAATCGGCATGCTTCTTTTTCAGTCAATGAACCACACCTCCCAACTTTTCAAGATGGGAATGAGGGACACCTATAAACAAAAGTATGTAGGCATAGGACACACCCCCTGCCACGCCCCTTAAAGGAGAATTATACCAAAATGATTAGTTAAACCCACAAGTGTTTTTTTTTACCACTGCTATTCCTTTATATTGGCATCTGAAATTTACAAATGCAGCAATTTAGAAATTGAATGAAAGGTTTAGCTTTAACACTTTTTGAAAGATATATAGTGCATTTTATATACAACTATATAGATCAGACCAAAATGAGGGACAAATGACGAGGAAAGAGGGACATTGTTCCAAATCAGGGACAGCTGGGAAGCTATGCATGAACTGATTGGCTACTTGTGCTGTTTCTCCTCCCCCGTCTGAGCTCTGCTGTACAGGTACTGCAGGAGGCTACCAGGTCACATTCATGTAATTTCACTGCTTGTATTTAAACAATACATTTAATGATGTATAAGTGCCCACTTACAAAGAAATGAAGGGTCTATAATTGTTATCATAGGTGATAAATGATAGAGACAGAATATCCACTAAAAATCCAGAAAAAACAGACATGATACAAATGTTATAAATTGAGTTGCAGTTCAGTCAGTAAAATAAGTATTTGATCCCCAAACAAAACACGACTTGGTAGTTGGTGGAGAAACCCTTGTTGGCGATCACAGAGGTCAGACGTTTCTTGTAGTTGGTGACCAGGTTTGCACACATCTCAGGAGGGATTTTGGTCCATTTTTTTTACAGATTTTCTCTAAATCCTTAAGGTTTCTTGGCTGTCGCTTGGCAACTCGAAGTTTCAGCTCCCTCCATAAATTTTCTATAGGATTAAGGTCTGGAGACTGACTAGGCCACTCCATGACCTTAATGTGCTTCTTCTTGAGCCACTCCTTTGTTGCCTTGGTGGTATGTTTTGGGTCATTGTCGTGCTGGAAGACCCGTCCACGACCCATCTTCAGTGTTCTGGCTGAGGGAAGAAGGTTCTCATCCAAGATTTTACAATACATGGCCCCGTCCATTGGCCCCTCAATGCGGCAAAGTTGGCCTGTACCTTTATCAAAGAAAAAATCCCAAAGCATAATTTTTCCACCTCCGTGCTTGACTGTAGGGATGGTGCTCTTAGGGTCATAGTCAGCATTTTTCTTCCTCCAAACATGGCGAGTCGAGTTAATGCCAAAGAGCTCAATTTTGGTCTCATCTGACCACAGAACTTTCTCCCAATTCTTTGAATCATTTAAATGTTCATTTGCAGACTTCAGATGTTCCTGTACATGTGTCTTCTTGAGGACGTGGACCTTGTGGGCGCTGAAGGATTTCAATCCATGGCGGTGTATTGTGTTACCAATGGTTTGTTTGGTGACTGTGGTCCCAATTGCCTTGAGATCATTCATAAGCTCCTCCTGTGTAGTTCTGGGCTGATCCCTCACTTTTCTCATGATCATCCTCACCCCATGTGGCGAAATCTTGCTTGGAGCTCCAGACATGAGGGCGATTGATGGGTATTTTGTATTTCTACCATTTGCAAATAATTGCTTCAACAGTTGTCTCCTTCTCACCAAGCTTCTTGCTGATGGTCTTGTAGCCCATTCCAGCCTTGTGCAGGTCTACAATCTTGTCCCTGACGTCCTTTAACACCTCTTTGGTCTTGCCAATGATGGTGAGGTTGGAATAGAAGAAAGAGATTCTGTGGACGGGTGTCTTTTATACACATAACGAGTCGTCGTTAGGAGCACCTTCTTACATTGACAGGACTAATCTGTGTACCACATGAGCACCTACTATAGCCAGTCTGTGGGAGCCAGAATTATTATTGGTTGCTTGGGGATCTAATACGTATATCACTCACTGAAATGCAACTCCATTTATAACATCTGTATGGTGTTTTTTCTGGATTTTTGGTTGATATTATGTCTCCATCATATAAAATACACCTATGATAACAATTATAGACCCTTCATTTCTTTGTAAGTGGGCAAACTTACACAATCTGCAGGGGATCAAATCATTATTTCCCTCACTGTATATCCACCCAGAGTTCAGCTCGTCTTTTCTTCTATCAGGAGTTCCCCATTTGATGTCAGAACATGGACATACAAAGTGTCACCATAGAACCTCTGCCGTCCTCCTGGAGGTAATCATCTCTAGCACATCTGAAAGAGGAACTAGATGGTGTGGAAAAAAAAAAAATAAAAGTTGATTTTGGCCAAAGAACTATTTCTGTAAAAGTGGGAACTCTCCTTGCTGTGAGGTTGTGTGTTTACCACGAAGGGGTCAGGAGGAGAAAACCCAAGTACTGTAACACTTCCGAGGAAACAGCCATGTCCTTTAATGGCTGCAGACTTCTAGGGAATGTGACATTCACTAAACATTGGCTGCAGGTCAATCCTCTGTCTGTTTTAACCCTTTCGCTATCACAGACGTACGTCATATGTTAATTTTAGGGCTCTTTCACACTCGTGGTGGAGTGCGCTGCCCTCCGAAGAAAGATCCGCATTCGGATTGTGTTTTTTAGAGGACATTGTACCGGCAATGAAGAGGCAACCCTATAATGCCCCACCACCATGCTGAAATCGCATGCAAAGTATCATGGGCGCAGCATGTAAACAGCTAAACAGCCTCGTCCAGCTGTTATTTTACAGTTCTGGTGGCCAGCTGGGGAGGGGGGCATAAAACCACAGTTCAGATGCTTGTTTTTATACCCCCTTGACCACTGCATTAAAGGGTGGGTGTGGCCAAAATTGTACTAACTGTGGGAGGGCCTTACATTGACATTGTTAATTACTATGAGTGTGTTATGCACAGGGTTCAGACATACACTACATTTTGTAGAGGGTGCAGGGCTCAGAAGTGTGCTGCATACAGGGTGCAGGGCTCAGGAGCGTGCTGCATACAGGGTGCAAGGAACAGGAGTGTTCTATGTTCAGGGTGCAGGGATCAGAAGTGCGCTACAAACAGGGTGCAAGGCTCAGGAGTGTGCTAAGTACAAAGTGCAAGGCTCAGAAGTGCGCTACGTACAGGGTGCAAGGCTCAGGAGTGTGCTAAGTACAGGGTGCAAGGTTCAGGAGTGTGCCAAGTACCGAGTACAACGCTCAGGAGTGTGCTAAGTACAGAGTGCAAGGCTCAGGAGTGTGCTAAGTACAAAGTGCAAGGCTCAGAAGTGCACTACGTACAGGTTGCAAGGGTCTGGAGTGTGCTACGTTCAGGGTGCAGGGCTCAGGAGTGTGCTACATACAGTTTGCAAGGATCAGGGGTGTTCTACGTTCAGGGCGCAGGGTTTAGGAGTGTTCAGGGTGCAGGGCACAGGAGTTCCCTACATACAGGGTGGAAGGGTCAGGAGTGTGCTAAGTACAGGGTGCAAGGCTCAGAAATATGCAAAGTATAGAGTGCAAGGTTCAGGAGTGTGCTAAGTACAGAGTGCAGGGCTCAGGAGTGTGCTACATACAGGGTGCAAGGATCAGGAGGGTTCTACGTTCAGTGCACAGGGCTCAGTAGTGTGCTAAGTAAAGTGTGCAGGGCTCAGGAGTGTGCTATGTACAGGGTGCAGAGCTCAGGAGTGCACAATGTACAGAGTGCAAGGCTCAGGAGTGTGCTATGTAAAAAGTGCAGGGCTCAGAAGTGTGCTACGTACAGGGTGCAAGGCTCAGGAGTGTACTATGTCGAGGGTGCAGGGCTGAGGAGTGTGTTACGTATAGGGTGCAAGGATCAGGAGTGTCCTATGTACAGTGTTAAAGGATCAGGAGTGTTCTATGTTCAGGGTGCTAGGCTAAGAAGTGCGCTACGTACAGGGTGCAATGCTCAGGAGTGTTCTAAGTACAAGGTGCATACTCAGGAGTGTGCTAAGTACAGGGTGCAAGGTTCAGCAGTGTGCCCAGTATAGAGTACAAGGCTCAGGAGTGTACCAAGTACAGAGTGCATGGCTCAGGAGTGTGCTAAGTACAGAGTGCAAGGCTCAGGAGTGTGCCAAGTACAGAGTGCAAGGCTCACGAGTGTGCTAAGTACAGGGTGCAGGGCTCAGGTGTGTGCTACGTACAGGGCACAAGGCTCAAGAATGTGCCACATACAGGGTGCAAGGATCAGGAGTGTTCTATGTTCAGGCTGCAGGGCTCTGGAGTGCGTTAGATACAGGGTGCAAGGCTCAGGAGTCTGCTAAGTACAGGGTGCAAGACTCAGGAGTGTGCTAAGTACAGGGTGCAAGGTTCAGGACTGTGCCAAGTACAGAGTGCAAGGCTCAGGAGTGTGCTATGTACAGAGTGCAAGGCTCAGGGGTGTGCTATGTACAGAGTGCAAGGCTCAGGAGTGTGCTAAGTACAGTATGCAAAGTTTAGGAGTGTGCCAAGTACAGAGTGCAAGGCTTAGGAATGTGCTATGTACAGAGTGCAAGGCTCAGGAGTGTGCTACGTACAGGGTGCAAAGCTTGTGAGTGCGCTATGTACAGAATACAGAGCTCAGAAGTACACAATGTTCAGAATGCAGAGCTCAGGAGTGTGCTATGTACAGGGTGCAATGCCCAGGAGTGTGCTATGCTGGGCATCTGTGTATGGAAGTGACAAGGGTGAGCGGCGGGCAAGGGACTGGCGCCGGAGGTGGCAGGACTCAGTTCTGGCATGTGCGAGTGTAAAAAACAGCCTGGCATTAACTATAGGAAAATTTGTGTAGTGAAGTTTGTTGTTGCTTCGTTTGGCGCACACAATTTTCAGCCTGGACAGGTTTGGTATCTATTGACTCGGCACCACCTCATCTTTTATTCATTGGTGCTCAGTTCTATCAGTCATGGAGGCTCAGGATCACGTGGGCATTAGATAGGGCACTCTGCATGCAAATGAAATGCCCTCTACTCCCATCAGTGCACTCCTGAGCCCTGCACTCTGTACATAGCACACTCCTGAGCCCTGCACTCTGTACATAGCACACTCATACCTCCCAACATTCTGAGATGGGAATGAGTGACATCTATTAGAAAACGTATGTAGGCATAGGACACACCCCATGCCAAGCCCTCTTAAAGGAGAATTATACAAAAAAATAGATTAGTTAAACCCAGAGGTGCTTTTTTTTTTACCACTGCTATTCCTTTATTTTGGCTTTTGAAATGTACAAATGCAGCAATTTAGAAATTGGATGAAAGGTTTAATACTGGGAAACACTTTTTAAAGTATAAAAAGTGCATTTTTTTTATACAACTATATAGATTAGACCAATATGAGGGACAAATGAGGAGGAAAATGGGACAGAGGGACTTTCTTCCAAATCAGGGACAATCCCTCCAAATCAGGGACAGTTGGGAGCTATGCACACTCCTGAGCCCTGCACTCTGTATATAGCACACTCCTGAGCCTTGCACTCTGTACATAGCGCACTCCTGAGCCCTGCACTCTGTACATAGCACACTCCTGAGCCCTGCACGTAGCACACTCCTGAGCCCTGCACCCTGTACGTAGCGCACTCCTGAGCCTTGCACCCTGTACTTAGCACACTCCTGAGCCTTGCACTCTGTACTTAGCACACTCCTGAGCCCTGCACTCTGTACATAGCACACTCATACCTCCCAACTTTCTAAGATGGGAATGAGGGACATCTATTAGCAAACGTATGTAGGCATCGGACACACCCCATGCCAAGCCCTCTTAAAGAAGAATTATACAAAAAAAAAAATGATTAATTAAACCCAGAGGTGCTTTTTTTTTTACCACTGCTATTTCTTTATATTGGCTTTTGAAACGTACAAATGCAGCAATTTAGAAATTGGATGAAAGGTTTAGCACTGGGAAACACTTTTTAAAGTATAAAAAGTGCATTTTATATACAACTATATAGATCAGACCAATATGAGGGACAAATGAGGAGGAAAGAGGGACAGAGGGACTTTGTTCCAAATCAGGGACAGTCCCTCCGAATCCGGGACAGTTTGGAGCTATGCCCACTCCTGAGCCCTGCACCCTGTACATAGCACACTCCTGAGCCTTGCACCCTGTACATAGCGCACTCCTGAGCCCTGCACCCTGTACATAGCACACTCCTGAGCCCTGGACCCTGTACATAGCACACTCCTGAGCCTTGCACCCTGTACTTAGCACACTCCTAAGCCTTGCACTCTGTACTTACCACACTTCTGAGCCTTGCACCCTGTACTTAGCACACTAGCAAGCTTTACACCCTGTGCTTAGCATACTCCTAAGCCTTGCACACTGCACATAGCACACTCCTAAGCCTTGCACTCTGTACGTATCACACTTCTGAGCCTTGCACTCTGTACTTAGCACACTAGCAAGCTTTACACCCTGTACTTAGCATACTCCTGAGCCTTGCACTCTGTACATAGCACACTCCTAAACCTTGCACTCTGTACGTACCACACTCCTGAGCCCTGCACAAGGGCATATATATATATATGTATATATATATTTTTCCATAACTCCTCCCAACAGCGAGCCCACTGCTTACATCAGGACTGAGGGCTCCTGAGAGGAGCACTGAGGTAAGGTGCTGTGATGTGTCCAGCCATGATCTGCCTGCATTGCATAGAGAAGCACAGAGACCTAGCGATGACATCACTGGATCTAAAATAAGGAATGTAATAAAAATGGAAAGGTTTCTATTTATGAATATCATTATCATGTTGAGGGGGGAACCGGGGGAAGGCAAAACATAAGCAGATAAAACCGTGACTGCGGAGAACCCTCCGTACAGGACCGGTGTCCGGAATGGCAGGCGTCTAATAGAAGGTTTGTATTTTGGTGTAAGGACGATCGTTTCTTGGGTTCTTCTTATCGAGGTTGGGACAGACAGCTGTGAACTTCCTGTGTCTGACAGATGTGATGCAGCTGAGCGAGCAGAGCACTGTGTGTGTGCAGAGAAGCAGAGGGAGCCGTCCAGAGATGGAGCAATCCGTCCGGAGCGCCACCAACACGGTGAGTCCCCGGACTGCATGCGGAGGGCACCGCCCGCCTCCACCTGGTGCCACCAACTGGGTGCAGCAATTTAGAGATTTAGAATGCTAGCACCAGATCTGGTCTGTTTGCATGGACCATGTAAAGGAACAGTCCCTACTTTACGTCCCCCCCAGGGAGGTGCCTTAAACTGGCCACACATGCTGCAACCAAGGCGGGCCAACCGTCAGTAAATTTACTGACAGTTTGTATAAATCAGTGACATTTACAACTATCCGTAAATATCAGGGGCTGATGATTTGTCATGCTGTGTTGATTTTTTGTTACTCATTATATGTATTGCCATGTTGTGTTTATACTGTATAAATATTGATAGTTTTAGTTTTTAATAGGAGTTCTGTAATTTTTTTTCACGTTGTCAGTAAAAAAAAAAAAGTGCCCCGACAGTAAATTTCCCATATTTTGTCAGTAAAAAAATGCCGCGGGAGGCTGGCAACCCTGGCCGCAACCTGATAGAGCAATCTGATCTGCGATGCAATTTATTTATTTTTTATTGCAAAAGAGGCAACTCTATAATGCTGGACCACCACGCCGTAATCGCACGCAGAGTATCGCGGTCGCAGAATGTAAACAGCCCACGTCCAGCTGGTATTTTACAGTACAGGTAGCCAGCCTGGGGAAGGGGGGGAAGGTGTGGACGTAAAAAACAGAGTTCAGGCCCCTGTTTTTATAGTTCCTCGACCGTTGCATAAAAGGGTGGGCATACAGAGTGCAGAGCTCAGGAGTGCGCTACGTATAGGATGCAAGGCTCAGGAGTACACTATGTACAGAGTGCAGGGCTCAGGAGTGCGCTACGTACAGGGTGCAAGGCTCAGGTGTACACTATGTACAGAGTGCAGGGCTCAGGAGTGCGCTACGTACAGGGTGCAAGGCTCAGGAGTACACTATGCACAGAGTGCAGGGCTCAGGAGTGCGCTACGTACAGGGTGCAAGGCTCAGGTGTACACTATGCACAGAGTGCAGGGCTCAGGAGGGTGCTATGTACAGGGTGCAAAGCTCAGGTGTACACTATGTACAGAATGCAGAGCTCGGGAGTATACTATGTCCAAAGTGCAGGGCTCAGGAGTACACTATGTACAGAGTGCAGGGCTCAGGAGTGCGCTATGTGCAGACTGTAGAACTCAGGAGTACACTATTTACAGAGTGCAGGGCTCAGGAGTGCGTTGTGTACAGAATGCAGAGCTCAGGAGTGTGCTATCTAGAGTGCAAAGCTCAGGAGTACACTATGTACAGAGTGCAGGGCTCAGGAGTGCGCTACGTACAGGGTGCAAGGCTCAGGAGTACACTATGCACAGAGTGCAGGGCTCAGGAGTGCGCTACGTACAGGGTGCAAGGCTCAGGTGTACACTATGCACAGAGTGCAGGGCTCAGGAGGGTGCTATGTACAGGGTGCAAGGCTCAGGTGTACACTATGTACAGAATGCAGAGCTCGGGAGTATACTATGTCCAAAGTGCAGGGCTCAGGAGTACACTATGTACAGAGTGCAGGGCTCAGGAGTGCGCTATGTGCAGACTGTAGAACTCAGGAGTACACTATTTACAGAGTGCAGGGCTCAGGAGTGCGTTGTGTACAGAATGCAGAGCTCAGGAGTGCGCAATGTACAAAGTGCAGGGCTCAGGAGTACACTATGTACAGCATGCAGGGCTCAGGAATGCGCTATGTAGACGGTGCAGAGCTCATGAGTGTGCAATGTACAGCGTGCAGGGCTCAGCAGTGCACTATGCAGAGGATGCAGAGCTCAGGAGTGCACTATGTACAGAGTGCAGGGCTCAGGAGTACACTATGTACAGAGTGCAGGGCTCAGGAGTGCGCTATATAAAGAGTACAGGGCTCAGGAGTGCATTTTGTGAAGAGTGCAGGGATCAGGAGTGCGTTATGTAAAGACTGCAGGGCTCAGGAGTGTGCTACGTACAGGGTGCAAGGCTCAGGAGTGTGCTATCTAGACTGCAAAGCTCAGGAGTGCACTATGTACAAAGTGCAGGGCTTAGGAGTGTGCTACTTACAGAGTACAGGGCTCAGGAGTGCGCTATGTGAAGAGTGCAGGGCTCAGGAGTGCGCTATGTAAAGAGTGCAGGGCTCAGGAGTGCGTTATGTAAAGAGTGCAGGGCTCAGGTGTACACTATGTACAGAATGCAGAGCTTGGGAGTATACTATGTCCAAAGTGCAGGGCTCAGGAGTACACTATGTACAGAGTGCAGGGCTCAGGAGTGCGCTATGTGCAGACTGTAGAACTCAGGAGTACACTATTTACAGAGTGCAGGGCTCAGGAGTGCGTTGTGTACAGAATGCAGAGCTCAGGAGTGCGCAATGTACAAAGTGCAGGGCTCAGGAGTACACTATGTACAGCATGCAGGGCTCAGGAATGCGCTATGTAGACAGTGCAGAGCTCATGAGTGTGCAATGTACAGCGTGCAGGGCTCAGCAGTGCACTATGCAGAGGATGCAGAGCTCAGGAGTGCACTATGTACAGAGTGCAGGGCTCAGGAGTACACTATGTACAGAGTGCAGGGCTCAGGAGTGCGCTATATAAAGAGTGCAGGGCTCAGGAGTGCGTTTTGTGAAGAGTGCAGGGATCAGGAGTGCGTTATGTAAAGACTGCAGGGCTCAGGAGTGCGCTGCGTACAGGGTGCAAAGCTCAGGAGTGTGCTATCTAGACTGCAAAGCTCAGGAGTGCACTATGTACAAAGTGCAGGGCTCACGATTGTGCTACTTACAGAGTGCAGGGCTCAGGAGTGTACAGGGTGCAAACCCACCCTTGCTTCTAGTAGAGAGTTGTCCTTCCTCCCCCACCTACAGAGTACCAAAGAGGAGAGAGGGTCTGCTACAGAAGAGCAGCTACAACTTACATTGGGAGTGTGAAGGCATTTTTTTTTATTGAAAAGCTGTTAAGGACATAAGACAGCGGTTTCAATCGACCGCAAGTCAATGGGATCAAAGTGGCTTCTGTTTTCCATGAAATTGCCAGTTTTTTTTGCCGTTTCAATCAGTTTGATCTTTTATTAAAGGCACAGTCCATCTTTTAAAAAATGTAATAAATGCACCAGAAGGGTAAAAAAAAAAAAAAAAGTGCATTCAGATCTCCAGCGCATTGCAACCACGATCAGCATGCGTCCCTGACTATTGCATCGTTTAACCCCCTCCCCCCCCGGGCCACACACTCTTCCATGAATGAATGATTTCCAAAAAGGAATAACCGATCAATAGCTGACAACCAAGTGGGTTTTGATTGATAATTGAGATACGATTGTATCTTACAACTGTAAATTATCGGCCGCATCTCTGTTATTGTTACTGATTAACCACTTGCCGACCACGCTACAGCCGAATGATGGCTACAGCGCGGCCGGCTGGTTCTGGGAGACCGTCATATGACAGTCCCACGTGATCACACCGCCCGCGCTCCTGCTGTGGAGTGCGGGTGGCGCACTCTGTGATCACAGTGTCCAGAGGACACTACTGATCACAAATTGAGGTGAAGAGCCAATCATTGGCTCTTTACTACGTGATCAGCTGTGTCCAATCACAGCTATGCCGGTAATCGGCATTCAGATCCTCATGCTAACAGCGCGAGGAGAGGAGAAGAGAGCCGATAACCGGCTGATTATCAGTGTCCTGATTATTAGTGCAGTCCCAACAGTGCTGCCTATCAGTGCCCACCAGTGCTGCCAATACGTGCCCATCATCGCCTCCTCATCAGTGTCACCCATCAGTGCCCAATAGTGCCACTTATCAGTGCTGCCTCATCAGTGCCCATCAGTGCCCATCAGTGCTGCCAATACGTGCCCATCATTGCCTCCTCATCAGTGTCACCCATCAGTGCCCAATAGTGCCACTTATCAGTGCTGCCTCATCAGTGCCCATCAGTGCCTATTAGTGCAGCCTCATCAGTGCCCATTAGTGCAGCCTATAAGTGCCCATCAGTGCCTCCTCATCAGTGCCCATCAGTGACCATCAGTGCAGCCTTTCAGTGCAGCCTCATCAGTGCCCATCAGTGCCTCCCCATCAGTGCCTATTAGTGCAGCCTCATCAGTGCCCATTAGTGCAGCCTATAAGTGCCCATCAGTGCCTCCTCATCAGTGCCCATCAGTGCAGCCTATCAGTGCCACCTCATCAGTACCCATCAGTGACCATCAGTGCAGCCTTTCAGTGCAGCCTCATCAATGCCCATCAGTGCCGCCTCATCAGTACCCATCAGTGCAGCCTTTCAGTGCCCATCAGTGCAGCCTCCTCAGTGCCCATCAGTGCAGCCTATCAGTGCCCATCAGTGCAGCCTCATCAGTGCCCATCAGTGCAGCCTCATCAGTGCCCATCAGTGCAGCCTATCAGTGCCCATCAGTGCAGCCTATCAGTGCCCATCAGTGCAGCTTCATCAGTGCCCATCAGTGCTGCCTCATCAGTGCCCATCAGTGCAGCTTCATCAGTGCCCATCAGTGCAGCTTCATTAGTGCCCATCAGTGCAGCTTCATTAGTGCCCATCAGTGCAGCCTCATCAGTGCCCATCAGTGCAGCCTATCAGTGCCCATCAGTGAAGGAGAAAAATTACCTGTTTGCAAAATGTTATAACAAACTATGAAAATGTTTTTTATTTAAACTTTTCAGTTTTTATTTGTTTACTTTGCAAAAAAAAAAAAAATTAAAACCAAGAGGTGATTAAATATCACCAAAAGAAAGTTCTATTTGTGTAAAAAAAATAATAAAAATGTCATTTGTGTACAGCGTTGTATGACCGCGCAATTGTCATTCAAAGCGTGACAGCGCTGAAAAGATGAAAATTGGCAGGAAGGGGGGAAAAGTGCCCGGTAGAAGTGGTTAAAGTGTCTGCAATCTGTGACACGGGGCCACGGAGTTCTTTATTTGCTTGCTTTGAGTTACACCGATGAGTCCCGTATAGTACCGCCTATTCTTCAGGGCAGAACACCGGCTCTGGGGCTTTGGATAGTTGCCGGAGCGCCATGATAGCGGATGATTACCGGGCTGGTGGTGAGTGACGGAGCCGGTATGGGGGGAGCGTCCAGCTGTGGCCATCAGACCTCTAGATACCAGGCGGACCTCCTGTAACGTGGCGGTGTGGTGTTTCCGGTGAGGAGGGCCTCTATGGGGACTCTTCACAGGAAGTCTCTGGTGGAATCTTTCTTCATCGAATTGGTGGAAAAACTTACGAAATTGGTTTTTATTATTATCGGTTTTTTATTGGTTTGTTTGTGGTTGGACGGCACGTTCGGCACGTTGCACTTTATTTTTTTGCAAGTCTTTTTGTTGCATTTTAGGAGCACAGAATGTATATAATTGTGGCATAAATGAGACTTTATATAGGAGAGGATGAATTATGCAATATTTTACTTTGCACCCCCCGGATTACATGTGAATCGCACAGCGCCACCATTTCTGCAAGCGCACAAGGATTTCCAATGGCAAACTTCACACCAATGCTTCCGAAAACCGCTTCTGAATCGCCGCAAACACGGGAGCTTTTAACCCCTTTTTTTGTTGTCTAACAGCGCCTCCGCTAATGGCGGAAAAGCAGCGCAAAAGCGCCATAGAAACAGCAGTAAAGCGCGTCGCTAAAACGAGCGACACTTTACCGCAAACGCGGCGGGCGGCCCCAGTGTGAAAGGGCTCTAAAAAAATTTACCTGGAAAGGCACATGTCCCGAGGGCCAGTTCACACCAAACGCACGCGCGTTTACATGCAAGGAACTGTACTGGAACGCAGCAAACTGCCTCCAATCAAATGATCGGACTGCATCAAAAAATGCATCAGAATGCATTCCACACACACATTAAAAAAAAAAAATGAAGAAAAATGTAAAAAAAAAAAATAAAAAGGAAGAGGAAAAAAAAAATGCATCAGAACGCATTACACCAAAAAATAAAAAAACAAAAAACTGGTGATTGTCAGTACTGCTTGGACCTTGAAGAAGAGGACATACCCTGAAAGCCTGTCCTATAAAAAATTGTATGTTAGTGCAAATAAAAAAAAAATATCAGGGACAGTACTCAATTGTCTCTACCAAAAAAATAAAAAAATTATTACAAGGGAATTAAAAAAAAAAAAAGAGAGAGAATGCATCTGGAATGCATCAAAAACACATCACAGTGCATTACACCAAAAAAAAAAAAAAAGACTAAAAAACAAGAATTTTTTAAAAAAATGTACAAAAGTAAAAGAATAAAAGCAAGAGGAAAAAATGTATCTGGAATGCATCAAAAATGGAATGGAACGCATTACACTGAAAAACAAAATACAAGGAAAATGAAGAAAAATGGGAAAAAAAGGAAGAGGAAAAAAATGCATCTAATAAAAAGAAAACACACCAGAACGCCAAAAAAAATTACACCAAAAAAAAAAAAAACACGAGGTGATTGTCAGTACTGCTTGGACCTTGAAGAAGAGGACATACCCCGAAAGCCTGTCCTGAAAAATTGAATGTTAGTGCAAATAAAAAAAATATATCAGGGACAGTACTCAATTGTCTCTACCAAAAATAAAAAATAAAAAATTACAAGGAAATTGAAGAAAAATTAAAAAAAGAAAAAAAAAAACACAAGAGAAGAAAATGCATCTGGAATGTATCAAAAATGGAATGGAACACATTACACCGAATAAAAAAAATACAAGGAAAATGAAGAAAAATGTAAAAAAAAATTTAAAAAATTACAAGGAAATTGAATAAAAATTAAAAAAAGAAAAAAAAAAACACAAGAGAAGAAAATGCATCTGGAATGCATCAAAAATGGAATGGAACACATTACACCAAATAAAAAAAATACAAGGAAAATGAAGAAAAATGTAAAAAAATTAAAAAAAATTACAAGGAAATTGAATAAAAATTAAAAAAAGAAAAAAAAAAAAACACAAGAGAAGAAAATGCATCTGGAATGCATCAAAAACGCACCATAATGCCTTACACCAGACAAAAACAAACAAAAAAAAAAGAACAAGATTTTTATTAAAAATGTGCAAAAATAAAGAAAAAGGACAAGAGGAAAAAATGTATCTGGAATGCATCAAAAATGGAACGGAATGTATTACACTGAATAAAAAAATACAAGGAAAATGAAGAAAAAAATGTAAAAAAAATTATAAAATAAAAAATACAAGAGAAGAAATTGCATCTGGAATGCATCAAAAAGTGGAACGGAATGCATTATACCGAAAAAAAATACAAGGAAAATGAAGAAAAATGGAAGAAAAAGGAAGAGGGAAAAAAAATGCATCTGATAAAAAGAAAACACATCAGAACGCATTACACCCCAAAAAAAATTAAAAAAGAGGTGATTGTCAGTACTGCTTGGACCTTGAAGAAGAGGACATACCCCGAAAGCTTGTCCTGAAAAATTGTATGTTAGTGCAAATAAAAAAAATATCACGGACAGTACTCAATTTTCTCTACCAAAAAAAAAAAAATTACAAGGAAATTGAAGAAAAATTAAAAAAAAAAAAAAAAAAAAAAGAAACAAAAAAGCCACAAGAGAAGAAAATGCATCTGGAATGCATCAAGAACTCATCACATTGCATTACACCAAAAAACAAAAAACAAAACAAGATTATTTTTTAAAAAATGTACAAAAATAAAGAAAAAAAAGCAAGAGGAAAAAAATGTATCTGGAATGCATCAAAAATGGAACGGAACGCATTACACCGAAAAAAAAAAATACACGGAAAATGAAGAAAAATGTAAAAAAAAAAAAAAAATACAAGAGAAGCAAATGCATCTGGAATGCATCAAAAACACATCAGAGTGCATTACACCAGAAAAAAAACAAGAAATGTTATTAAAAATGTAAAATGTAAAAAATTCAAAAATAAAAGCTAGAGAAAAAAATGTATCTGGAATACATCAGAATTGTATCGGAATGTATTACACCAAAAATCAAAAATACAGGGAAAATGAAGAAGAAAAAAAAAGTGGAAAAATGCATCTGCAGAGCATCAAAAAGCGCATCAGAATGCATTACACCAAACAAAAATACAAAGAAAATTTTTAAAAATAAGAAAAAACAGGAGCGGAAAAAATGCATCTGGAATGCAAAAAAGCACACTGGAAGGATCAAAAATGTGTAAAAAAATTGCACGTAAACGCACAGGCAGAAATGCATCCGGAACGTGTTTTTTGTGGTGTGAACAGGCCCTAAGGACGTTGCGGTTGCATTTTTACGCATTTTGCTGCATTCCAGGAACATTTCATAAAGAAAAAAAAAAAGCAAAACGTTCTACTTTTGTTGCCTGCACTGGAAAGCACTGGTGTGAACTGGGGCCATTGGAACCCATGGGGAGCACTGCCAAGGACATTTGATGCAGAATATAAACGCAGTGGACGGCATCTGGTGTGAAGGAGCCCTGAGTCTGAGTCAGTTCGAGTCATGAAGAATCTTCTGGGGGGGGGAAGGGAAGTACGGATACAGAGAGAGAGAGAGAGAATGATTCACTGGGGATTACACAATCCTGATACTTCCCTCAGTAAAAAATTGTACAAAGTCCCTAAAATAATACAAAAAAAACCCAATAAGAGATCAGCGATGAGATATGAAGGGCGAACCCCTATGATGGGTACAGAGAACCCCCCAAATTTCCTCCTCACTTCCCACATATAAAGGAAATCAGTTTTCTATTTTTATAGTTGAGCTCCCGGCAGATACAGTGCCTGGAAAAAGTATTCATACCCCTTGACATTCTCCACATTTTGTCATGTTACAATTTAAAAAACGTAAATGTATTTTATTGGGATTTTATGTGATAGACCAACACAAAGTGTCACATAATTGTGAAGTGGAAGGAAAATGATAAATGATACAAATAAATATGTGAAAAGTGTGTGTGGGGGGGGGGGGGCATTTTTATTCAGCCCCCTTTACTCTGATACCCCTAACTAAAATCTAGAGGAACCAATTGCCTTCAAAAGTCACCTTATTAGTAAATAGAGTCCACCTGTGTGCGATTTAATCTCAGTATAAATACAGCTGATTCAGTATCTCAGCTGTTCTGTGAAGCCTTCAGAGGTTTGTTAGAGAACCTTATTGAACAAACAGCATCATGAAGGCCAAGGAACACACCAGACAGGTCAGGGATAAAGTTGTGGAGAAGTATAAAGCAGGGTTAGGTTATAAAAAAATTTTCCAAGCTTTGAACATCTCACGGAGCTCTGTTCAATCCAACATCGGAAAATGGAAAGAGTATGGCACAACTGCAAACCTACCAAGACATGGCCGTCCACCTAAACTGACCGGCCGGGCAAGGAGAGCATTCATCAGAGAAGAGCCAAGAGGTCCATGGTAACTCTGGAGGAGCTGCAGAGATCCACAGCTCAGGTGGGAGAATCTGTCCACAGAACAACTATTAGTCGTGTTCTCCACAAATCTGCCCTTTATGGAAGAGTGACAAGAAGAAAGACATTGGTGAAAGAAAGTCATAAGAAGTCCTGTTTGTAGTTTGTGAGAAGCCATGTGGAGGACACAGCAAACATGTGGAAGAAGGTGATCTGCGCCCCGGGCTCACCCTTTTTGAAGCCTATTAGAGCCTCCGGCACTGTGCTGCTTCTCCTTTCACTGTCCAGTCACAGGTTGGGGGTTCGTCCGGGATGACCTGGGCTCAGAGGAAGTGGGATGAATGATGCTGGTCATCAAGCTGAAGACACCTGGTGTCAGAAATAAAATACTGCAGAAGAAGTCTCTGAATGCTGATAGAAGGAGAGTGGCAGAAAGAAGAGCTCATCACTGTGCTGCATTTCCTTTCCCTGTCCAGTCACAGGTTGGGGGTGCGTCCGGGATGACCTGGGCTCAGAGGAAGTGGGATGAATGGCCACACGTGTGAACGAAGTGGGGGGGGGGAGGAGAGACTATCTCCTGCCTGCAGCAGACTGGCGGCATCATCTCAGCCTAGGCAAAGTCATTGACTGGCGCTCAAGGGCGGCTTTTTAATAATAAAAGGCGGTGCTTTCCTAAAAAATGATACAGTTGCCGTATATTGTGAGGGGCCAGGAATTTTATTCCTATAAAGTGACTGTATGGTTTAGGGATGGTTGGGTCTGTTGGCAGATGCGGTTAGCTTGCCTGCCACTAGGTGGCTCGCTGTCTATTTTGGTGAAGGGGAAAAGCTGTAATCAGGTGTTAGCTCCCCTTTTAGAGAAATCCCTCCTCGAGTGATGTAATGGGTGGGATTAGTGCCCAAATAAAAGCCGGCGGTGGGTGGGACACCCCAGAGCTGTCAAGATGTGGTCTCCTGCGGGTCCTGTGACATGATGAAGGGAGCGTGATGCTATGGACTTATAACACTTCCGATATGTTGTGTCTGTCTGGAATTCCCCTTTAAGCATTTCACTATAAATCTAAGGTGTGAAATCCAGTCTTCTTTTCTCTCTACCTCTGACTTGTCACCCCTCCCAATAATCCCCTCCACCCCCCACCCCCCCCCCGGTCTGTGTTTTATTATTCTGCTCAGATCTGATATTACAAAACACCATGTGGACGAGATACAGAAAGCGTTTGTTCCTGGCAGCGAATGCGAGGAAACTATTTCCATATCGCCCAGGAGAAGTCATCCCTGTCTCTGCCATCCAGGCTTTGATGTGCTGCTGCAAATCACAGTTGTAGCTCCATGCCGCAGAGGATTATGGAAGAGAGCGAAGGGGGGGGGGGTCAGGAGGGGGGGGGGGGCGCCTGGTTAAGTGGTAGCAAGGATACACCTAGAATGGGCAAACCCGGCTATGAATATGAACCGGTCACACAACAAGGTGCCGGCATTGCTTCTTACAGTTGTGTTGCTGAGTAAGTAGCAGTGGAAAGTCACCCAGTTTTAGTCCCCTATATGTAAATGTCAGCAGAAAGCTGGATGGAGTGGGAGGAGTGTGTTATCTTCTCACATAATAACCCCCCAAAAAAAAGCTGCTATCAGGTATAAAATACAGGCACCTCTACCTGCAGGCCCCGGTACTGTTCTGGTTGGCTAAGCTCATATACTTACATATTACACTGCTGAGTAATTAGCAGTGGAAAGTCACCCAGTTTTAGTCCCCTATATATAAATGTCAGCAGAAGGCTGGATGGAGTGGGAGGAGTGTGTTATCTTCTCACATAATAACCCCCCAAAACAAAAGCTGCTATTGAGTATAAAATACAGGCACCTCTACCTTTAACTACCTGCAGGCCCCGGTACTGTTCTGGTTGGCTAAGCTCATATACTTACATATTACACTGCTGAGTAATTAGCAGTGGAAAGTCACCCAGTTTTAGTGCCCTATATATAAATGTCAGCAGAAGGCTGGATGGAGTGTGAGGAGTGTGTTATCTTCCTATATAATAACCCCCCAAAACAAAAGCTGCTATCGTATATAAAATACAGGCACCTCTACCTTCAACTACCTGCAGGCCCCGGTACTGTTCTGGTTGGCTAAGCTCCTATACTTACATATGACACTGCTGAGTATTTAGCAGTGGAAAGTCGCCCAGTTTTAGTCCCCTATATTACACTGCTGAGTAGTTAGCAGTGGAAAGGGTTTTTTTTTCTCCATAGAGGGGTTTGGAAGTTTTATGTCCAATCCCTATATAAGAGAAACCATGTCACGCCGTACATGGTATATCATTTTCTATTTGGTTGCTATGGTGAATTATGCGTTGTTCCCACAATCATCTTAGTATTAGGCGTACAACAGATGATCTGGGTATGTTATAAACAAGTAAGGAGTGACACAATGATATTGTGTCAGCAAGATAAAGAGAGGAAATAGGTGCCTGTGTGTGTGTGTGTGTGTGTGTGTGTGTGTGGTTACCGCTTATGGCGGCCAAATGAGTGTAATACCATTAGAAAAGATGAATGTCATAAAAAAGGGTGTAAAAGGGTGCAGATAAGCAGTTTACGCCCAAACCACAAAACAGGCAAAAACACAAGTGAGAAATAAAAAATGAATAAAATAAGAATGTTAAAAAAGGTGACAAAAACTTACAAAGTGTATTATATTCAATAAGGTTTACGACGAATGAGACAAAACACGTGGTGTGACACTAATGCATGGAAATATTTCGTTTTCATCCGAAAAATACATTTATTTAGTTACTCCCGAAATTCGTTTTTATTCATTTTGTTTCGTTTAAAAAAATGCATTCGTCCGAAAATCCGAAATAATTAAAGGTGGAATCTGTCATTGAAGGCTTATGGTGTCTGTCGGACGTTCTAAGAAGATTCGACGGAGCAGCTAAACTGTACGACGCCGCGATCGCACGTTTCCGGTCGAATCTTCCGCCTACAAGCTATAGTAGAATTCTAATGTTGTATGACACTAGTAATAATTATATTTATTAATTTAATATTACTAGTTAACCAACATTAGAATTCTTCTATAGCCTATGGGCGGAGCATGTGACCATAAATGTACGATCGCGGTGACTGCTTCATCGAATCTTCATGTCGAATCTTTTCTCTCTACGTCGAATCTTTTCTCTCTATGTAGAATAATCTTGGACTAATAGAGTTAGGTTAGGCACATTCAACCTTTTTTGCTATTGTCTCTATAATGTCGAATCTTTTCTCTCTATGTCGAATCTTTTTCACGTCGAATGTTTTCTTTCTACGTCGAATCTTTTCTCTCTATCTCAAATCTTTTCTCTCTATGTCGAATCTTTTCTCTCTACGTCGAATCTTTTCTCTCTACGTCAAATCTTTACTCTCTACGTCGAATCTTTTCTCTCTACGTCGAATCTTTACTCTCTATGTCGAATCTTTTTAACGTCGAATCTTTTCTCTCTACGTCAAATCTTTACTCTCTACGTCGAATCTTTTCTCTCTACGTCGAATCTTTTCTCTCTACGTCAAATCTTTACTCTCTACGTCGAATCTTTACTCTCTACGTCAAATCTTTACTCTCTACGTCGAATCTTTTCTCTCTACGTCGAATCTTTTCTCTCTACGTCGAATCTTTACTCTCTACGTCGAATCTTTTCTCTCTACGTCAAATCTTTACTCTCTACGTCGAATCTTTTCTCTCTACGTCGAATCTTTACTCTCTACGTCAAATCTTTACTCTCTACGTCGAATCTTTACTCTCTACGTCAAATCTTTACTCTCTACGTCGAATCTTTTCTCTCTACGTCGAATCTTTACTCTCTATGTCAAATCTTTACTCTCTACGTCGAATCTTTTCTCTCTACGTCGAATCTTTACTCTCTACGTCGAATCTTTTCTCTACGTCAAATCTTTACTCTCTACGTCGAATCTTTTCTCTCTACGTCAAATCTTTACTCTCTAAGTCGAATCTTTTCTCTCTACGTCGAATCTTTACTCTCTACGTCGAATCTTTTCTCTCTACGTCAAATCTTTTCTCTCTACGTCGAATCTTTACTCTCTACGTCGAATCTTTTCTCTCTACGTCGAATCTTTACTCTCTACGTCGAATCTTTTCTCTCTACGTCGAATCTTTACTCTCTACGTCGAATCTTTACTCTCTACGTCGAATCTTTACTCTCTACGTCGAATCTTTTCTCTCTACGTCGAATCTTTTCTCTCTACGTCGAATCTTTACTCTCTACGTCGAATCTTTTCTCTCTATGTCGAATCTTTTCTCTCTACGTCAAATCTTTTCTCTCTATGTCAAATCTTTTCTCTCTACGTCGAATCTTTTCTCTCTACGTCGAATCTTTTCTTTCTACGTCGAATGTTTTCTCTCTATGTCGAATCTTTTCTCTCTATCTCAAATCTTTTCTCTCTATGTCGAATCTTTTCTCTCTACGTCAAATCTTTTCTCTCTACGTCGAATCTTTTCTCTCTACGTCGAATCTTTTCTCTCTACGTCGAATCTTTTCTCTCTATGTCGAATCTTTTCTCTCTATGTCGAATCTTTTTAACGTCGAATCTTTTCTCTCTCCGTCAAATCTTTTCTCTCTATGTCGAATCTTTTCTCTCTACGTCAAATCTTTTCTCTCTATGTCGAATCTTTTTAACATCAAATCTTTTCTCTCTATGTCGAATCTTTTTCACGTCAAATCTTTTCTCTCTATGTCGAATCTTTTCTCTCTACGTCGAATCTTTTCTCTTTGCGTCAAATCTTTTCTCTCTACGTCGAATCTTTTCTCTCAACGTCGAATCTTTTCTCTCTAAGTCAAATCTTTTCTCTCTATGTCGAATCTTTTTCACGTCGAATCTTTTCTCTCTAAGTCAAATCTTTTCTCTCTAAGTCAAATCTTTTCTCTCTAAGTTGAATCTTTTCTCTCTACGTCAAATCTTTTCTCTCTGTCGAAAATAAAGCATTTGTTTATGTCGGATCTTTCGTTTTTCGGTATTCTGCACATTCGTTATCGTTTGTTAAAATGATAACAAATTCGGACGAAAACGAATGCATATGTCTACCAGTGATGCATCCAAACCAAAAGGGCGAGGGGATGCCAAGTGAAGGTGAGTGTTACAAAAAGTGCTATGGAGTGACCATTGTGTTGCATAAACAAAAAGTAAAAGAGATTAAAGAGATTAAAGATAAAATAATTATTGCGTTATTGAAGTAATTGTGTGTTCAGATCAGAAGAGTATAAATACTGCAACTGTGTGGAAGAGATTTGTAATAAACTAATCAGTAATAGATTTTTTTTTTCAATAATGAAACCCAGCAGCACACTGATGTCCGTTCTTACCCATCCATCTTGCAAAGCGTATATGTGTGTGCTCTCCCCAGTGCGTTGTCTGAGGACTGCCGGTGGGGGGCGTATCTTAAGTACCTTAGTAATTCATTCGAAAATGGGTAACAGGTGAGTGTCCTTCTGCCTCTGGAAGTTCCCCTCAGGAGGGGGGCCAATGAGCCGCCTATGGCGGCCCTTCTGTGGCCACCTCGGCGTTCTGGAGGGCTGGGCTGCCCCAGTTTCCTCCGCCGCCTCCAACGTAATAACATGACGTGAGAGGTGACACGCATGCGCGGCAGAGGGACCTCCGCTCAATGCGAGTCGGTCATACCAGAAGTCTCTGGTTAAGCGAGCCTTCCTGGCGGAAAGGGGTAAATACGCTGCGATTACATAAATCAAACACGAAACAATGTAGACGTAATAAATGATACCGTATTGGATATGAGATTACATGACAATTAGAATATTGAAATCTGTCCTCTTGATGTATTTATAGAAACGTAAGGAACCCCCTGAAGAGGACCATAACCTTTGAGGTCGAAATGCATTGGGGCATTTCCATACATTGGATGGTGCAATTTCAAGTGTAACAATGTATCAGCATCTTCTCACATAATAACCCCCCCAAAAAAAGCTGCTATCAGGTGTAAAATACAGGCACCTCTACCTTCAACTACCTGCAGGCCCCGGTACTGTTCTGGTTGGCTAAGCTCCTATACTTACATATGACACTGCTGAGTATTTACAGTGGAAAGTCGCCCAGTTTTAGTCCCCTATATGTAAATGTCAGCAGAAAGCTGGATGGAGTGAGAGGAGTGTGTTAGCAGCTTTTTTTGGGGGGTTGTTATGTGAGAAGATAACACACTCCTCCCCCACCATGCAGCTTTCTGCTGACATTTACATATAGGAAAACTGGACGACTTTCCACTGCTAAATACTCAGCAATGTCATATGTAAGTATAGGAGCTTAGCCAACCAGAACAGTCCCGGGGCCTGCAGGTAGTTGCAGGTAGAAGTGCCTGTATTTTACACCTAATAGCAGCTTTTTTGGGGGGGTTATTATGTGGAAAGATATCAGGTGTAAAATACAGGCTCCCTACCTGCAATTACCTGCAGGCCCCAGTACTGTTCTGGTTGGCTAAGCTCCTATACTTACATATGACACTGCTGAGTATTTAGCAGTGGAAAGTTGCCTAGTTTTAGTCCCCTATATGTAAATGTCAGCAGAAAGCTGGATGGAGTTGGAGGTGTGTGTTATCTTCTCACATAATAACCCCCCCCCCAAAAAAAAAGCTGCTATCAGGTATAAAATACAGGCACCTCTGCCTGCAACTACCTGCAGGCCCCGGGACTGTTCTGGTTGGCTAAGCTCCTATACTTACATATTACATCGCTGAGTATTTTGCAGTGGAAAGTCATACAGTTTTAGTCCCCTATATGTAAATGTCAGCAGAAAGCTGCTCCCACTCCATCCAGCTTTCTGCTGACATTTACATATAGGAAAACTGGGCGACTTTCCACTGCTAAATACTCAGCAGTGTCATATGTAAGTATATGAGCTTAGCCAACCAGAACAGTACAGGGGCCTGCAGGTAGTTGCAGGTAGAAGTGCCTGTATTTTACAGTTGATAGCAGCTTTTTTTGGGGGGTTATTATGTGAGAAGATATCAGGTATAAAATACAGACACTTCTACCTGCAGGCCCCGGTACTGTTCTGGTTGGCTAAGCTTCTATACTTACCAATTGAACTGCTGAGTATTTAGCAGTGGAAAGTCGCCCAGTTTTAGTCCCTAATATGTAAATGTCAGTAGAAAGCTGGATGGAGTGGGAGAAGTGTGTTATCTTCTCACATAATAACCCCCCCCCCAAAAAAAAAAGTTGATATCAGGTGTAAAATATAGGCACCTTTACCTGCAACTACCTGCAGGCCCTGGTACTGTTCTGGTTGGCTAAGCTCCTATACTTGCATATTACATTGTTAAAAACTTGCCCCTCCCCCCGCACACATTCCTATTAGCCTATTATTATGATGGGCTGCGTCACTGGCTAATAGAAATGTGTCAGAGGAAACAGGCAAATTGATTATATATATTGTGTTTTTTGTTTGTTTTTTTTTTTTGCAATAAAATTCATTAAAGTGTATTTTTTCCCCAAAAATTGCGTTTAAAAAAAATGTTGCGCAAATAGGCGAGTGACATAAAAAAATTGCAACGATCGCCATTTTATTCTCTAAGGTCTCTGCTGAAAAAATATAATATAATATTTGGGGGTTCTAAGTAATTTTGTAGCAAAAAAATCTGATTTTTACTTTGGCGTGAACTTTTTAAAATACAGTATATTACCAAAAGTATTGGGACACCTCCCAAAACTGTTCCCACAAAGTTAGGAGCAAAGTAGGGTTCAATATTGAGTTGGCTCCACCCTTTGCAGCTATAACAGCTTGAACTCTTCTGGGAAGGCCGTCCACAAGGTTTAGGAGTGTGTCTATGGGAATGTTTGACCATTCTTCCAGAAGAGCATTTGCGAGGTCAGGCACTGATGTTGGACGAGAAGGCCTGGCTCGCAGTCTCCGTTCTAGTTCATCCCAAAGGTGTTCTATCGGGTTGAGGTCAGGACTCTGTGCAGGCCAGTCAAGTTCCTCCATCCCAAACTCCCTCATCCATGTCTTTATGGACCTTGCTTTGTGCACTGGTGCGCAGTCATGTTGGAACAGGAAGGGGCCGTCCCCAAACTGTTCCCACAAAGTTGGGAGAATGAAATTGTCCAAAATATCTTGGTATGCTGACGCCTTAAGAGTTCCCTTCACTGGAACTAAGAGGCCAAGTCCAACCCCTGAAAAACAACCCCACACCATAATCCCCCTCCACCAAATGGTTTGGACCAGTGCACAAAGAAAGGTCCATAAAGACATGGATGAGTGAGTTTGGGTTGGAGGAACTTGACTTGGCCCCTTAGTTCCAGTGAAGGGAACTCTTAAGGCGTCAGCATACCAAGACATTTTGGACAATTTCATGCTCCCAACTTTGTGGGAACAGTTTGGGGATGGTCCCTTCCTGTTCCAACATGACTGCACACCAGTGCACAAAGCAAGGTCCATAAAGACATGGATGAGCGAGTTTGGGGTGGAGGAACTTGACTGGCCTACACAGAGTCCTGACCTCAAACCCGATAGAACACCTTTGGATTTCGTCCAACATCAGTCCCTGACCTCACAAATGCTCTTCTGGAAGAATGGTCAAACATTCCCATAGACACACTCCTAAACCTTGTGGACGGCCTTCCCAGAAGAGTTGAAGCTGTTATAGCTGCAAAGGGTGGTCCAACTCAATATTGAACCCTACGGACTAAGACTGGGATGTCATTAAAGTTCATGTGCGTGTAAAGGCAGGTGTCCCAATACTTTTGGTAATATAGTGTATATCCGGCTAAAGTTTATTGTTTTCTTTTCTTCCTCTGCCTTCTGTCTCATCAGCCACCAAAATTTGTCGACAACTGTCGCCACCCCCCCCAATGTCAAAAGTTCCAAAGCCGGCATGCGTCAAGGCGGCCGCTTTGGCACGGCAGGCGTGAAAGTGTGGCATGGCTACGGGAAGGGACGGGACAGGAGGGGGTGAGGATTGGTAGGGTGTGAGATTCCCCACACCCGGGAGGCGGATTCCACGCCCTCTGGATGGCGCTGCCTGGGCCCAGATTGCTCTGTAGAGGACAGGAGCCAGTAAAAGTGTCACCTCGACCTCTGTTTTCTGTCTCCCCGGCTGAGAGGAGAAATATTTCTTCTGGCCTGATCACATGCAAAAACTCTCACCACAAAGGAGGCAGAAAACACCTCCACCCCCTCCGGTTCCTGCCCAGTGCTCAGGATTGGGTTGCAACCTGTGTGTTGTGGTTTTCGCAGAGAGATTCGCACTCCAGCGCAGCGGCCCGGGGTGACAACCTGCGGTTTTTAACGTCTGTCACGCGATGGTGACATCTTTCCCATTTAACTCCCTTGACTGCCAATGATGTATTCCAGACTTGTAGCTGGCTCTGTACAGATTTGAGTTTTATAAGTTGCTGCGCAGATATCGTACGTAACCCAAATTTTGGGGGTAAAATATAAAAGATGATGACACGCCGAGTAAATAGATACCAAACACGTCGCACTTTAAAAATCACGCCCGCTCGTGCAACGGTGACAAGCCGCATGAATTTTGTTATCCATAGGCGGTCCTTTAACCACTTGCCTACCGGGGCACTTAATCCCCCTTCCTCTGCCCAGGCCAATTTTCAGCTTTCAGCGCTGTCGCACTTTGAATGACAATTGCGCCGTCATGCTACACTGTACACAGGTGACATTTTTATCTTTTTTTTTTTTTCACACAAATAGAGCTTTCTTTTAGTGGTATTTAATCACCACTGGGGTTTTTTTTTTTTTTTTTTTTGCTAAACAAACAAAAAAAGACCGAAAATGTTGAAAAAAAAAAAAAAAAGTTTTTGTGGGCTGATTAGCAGTACTGATGGGCACTGATAGGTGGCGATGGTGGGCTGATTAGCAGTACTGATGGGCACTGATAGGTGGCGATGGTGGGCTGATTAGCAGTACTGATGGGCACTGATAGGTGGCACTGGTGGGTGGTACTGGTGGGCTGATTAGCAGTACTGATGGGCACTGATAGGTGGCACTGGTGGGTGGTACTGGTGGGCTGATTAGCAGTACTGATGGGCACTGATAGGTGGCGCTGGTGGGCTGATTAGCAGTACTGATGGGCACTGATAGGTGGCGCTGGTGGGCTGATTAGCAGTACTGATGGGCACTGATAGGTGGCGATGGTGGGCTGATTAGCAGTACTGATGGGCACTGATAGGTGGCGATGGTGGGCTGATTAGCAGTACTGATGGGCACTGATAGGTGGCGATGGTGGGCTGATTAGCAGTACTGATGGGCACTGATAGGTGGCACTGGTGGGTGGTACTGGTGGGCTGATTAGCAGTACTGATGGGCACTGATAGGTGGCACTGGTGGGTGGTACTGGTGGGCTGATTAGCAGTACTGATGGGCACTGATAGGTGGCGCTGGTGGGCTGATTAGCAGTACTGATGGGCACTGATAGGTGGCGCTGGTGGGCTGATTAGCAGTACTGATGGGCACTGATAGGTGGCACTGGTGGGTGGTACTGGTGGGCTGATTAGCAGTACTGATGTGCACTGATAGGTGGCGCTGGTGGGCTGATTAGCAGTACTGATGGGCACTGGTAGGTGGCGCTGGTGGGCTGATTAGCAGTACTGATGGGCACTGATAGGTGGCACTGGTGGGCTGATTAGCAGTACTGATGGGCACTGATAGGGGGCGCTGGTGGGCTGATTAGCAGTACTGATGTGCACTGATAGGTGGCGCTGGTGGGCTGATTAGCAGTACTGATGGGCGCTGATAGGTGGCGCTGGTGGGCTGATTAGCAGTACTGATGGGCACTGATAGGTGGCGCTGGAGGGCACTGATTAGTAGCACTGGTGATCACTAAGGGGACCGATGTCCCTCTAAGAGAAGTCGGTTATCGACTTTCTTCCTTTCTTCATGCTGACAGCTGATCACGTGGTAAAGGGCCCGCTGTGATTGGCCCTCACCCTGCTCTGTGATCAGCCGTAGTCCCAAGGACTTGGCGATCACCGAGCGTGCGGAGAACGGGAGGACGTTCATGTGCGCCCTCCCGGCATTTTAAGCCTGCGCTGTAGCCGCCTTTCAGCATCAATAGACTGCTCTCTCAACAGTAGATCCATTTCAGCAACATTAGCCAAACCAACAACAATAGATCCCCCAGCAGCAACAATAGAACTCCAAAGCAACAATAGACTACCACTCAAGAATAGATGCCCCCCCCCCCACAGCAACAATGGACCCCGGCAGCAGCAATAGACTCCCCAGCAGCAATAAACCCCTCCCTCAACAGTAGATCCCTTCCAGCAACATTAGCCAAACCAACAACAATAGATCCCCCAGCAGCAACAACAGACCTCCTAAGCAACAATAGACTAAAACTCAAAAACAGATGCCTCCCCCCCCCCCACAGCAACAATGGACCCCGGCAGCAACAATAGACTCCCCAGCAGCAATAAACCCCTCCCTCAACAGTAGATCCCTTCCAGCAACATCAACCCAACCAACAATAGACCCCCCAACAGCAACAATAGACCTCCTAAGCAACAATCGATTGCCACTCAAAAATAGATGCCCCCCAGCAACAATAGACCTCCTAACCAACAATCGACTACCACTCAAAAATAGATGCCCCCCAGTAACAATGGACCCTGGCCACAACAACAGATTTCCCAGCAGCCAGCTCAGCATCAATAGACTCCCCAGCAGCAAGCAACGATAAACCCCCGTTCTCAACAGTAGATCCCTTCCAGCAACAATTGACCCCCCAGCAACATAAAACCAACCAACCAACAACAATAGATTCCCCCACCAGGAACAATAGACCTCCTAAGCAACAATAGACTACCACTCAAAAATAGATGCCCCCCCCAGCAACAATGGACCCCGGCAGCAACAATAGACTCCCCAGCAGCAATAAATCCCTCCCTCAACAGAAGATCCCTTCCAGCAACATCAACCCAACCAACAATAGATTCCCCACCAGCAACAATAGACCTTTTAAGCAACAACAGACTACCATTTAAAAATATATGCCCCCCCCCCAGCAACAATGGACCCCGGCAGCAACAATAGACTCCCCAACAGTAGATCCCTTCCAGTAACATCAACCCAACCAACAATAGATCCCCCACTTGCAACAATAAACCTCCTAAGCAACAATCGATTGCCACTCAAAAATAGATGCCCCACAGCAACAATAGACCTCCTAAGCAACAATCGATTACCACTCAAAAATAGATGCCCCACAGCAACAATAGACCTCCTAAGCAACAATCGATTACCACTCAAAAATAGATGCCCCCCAGCAACAATGGACCCCGGCAGCAACAACAGATTTCCCAGCAGCCAGCTCAGCATCAATAGACTCCCCAGCAGCAAGCAACGATAAACCCCCGTTCTCAACAGTAGATCCCTTCCAGCAACAATTGACCCCCCAGCAACATAAAACCAGCCAACAACAATAGATTCACCCACCAGGAACAATAGACCTCCTAAGCAACAATAGACTACCACTCAAAAATAGATGCCCTCCAGCAACAATAGGACCCCCAGCAGTCACCAACAGTAGACCCCCCCCTCAACAGTAGATCTCTTCCAGCAACATAAGACCCCCTTCCCAGCAACAGTAGATCTTTCACCAGCAACAATAGACCCCCCCAGCAGCAATAATAGACCTCCCCAGCAACAATAATAGACCTCCCCAGCAACAATAGACCGCAAAATCTCCCCCAGGAACAATAGATCCCCCAGCATCTAGCATCAATCAAATGCCTAAATCAAAAATGCTCAACCCTGAAAAATGCGTGAAAAATCTCACACTCGAGGCTGAATCCAGGTGAGGGATGGAACTCCATTCCAGGAATAATTGGCAATCGGTTTGGTCGTTTTTTATTTTGTGCTTAGTGCCCAAACTGTCTCTTGCCCCCTACTTCCTTCCCAGAATCCTCTTCCTTGGGTCGCCCTAAGTTTTGATGGTTATCCTATGTACCAAGGGAACATAAAAGACTAATTGCAGCCTTCCCATGATAACAGTATCTATATCAATCCCTGGGAGCCTGGGAGGAGGAGGAGTGGGAATAACAAGCATGCACCTCCGGAGGTCGGATCTCTATTTACTTTAAGGCTACTGAGTGCTCCTTTCTTCTCCATACCACACATTCTTGTATCCTCCAGCAGAAGCATGGAGGAATGAGGCCTCCTTATCTCCGCATTCTACCACTGACATGAAAGACCTCATAGGGCGGCCAGCCAGCCAGCTCTGCGATAACGTGGATTCTGCCTGGCTCTCCATATGATTCACAATTCTGGAATGAAGCGCATACAAAATATTTGTATTGTCATCTACTTGGGTCAGGGGTTCTCGACCTCAGTGAGACTGGAGGGCGCGGTAAATTCTACCAAAATCTTCCATGCCCCAACAGTAAAAAAAAAAAAAAAAAGTTTATACTGACACAATAAAAGTACGGGAATAGAAAATATGTACTGAAGAGCTGGAAGGCTCTAGACTGGGGCTGGGTGTCACTGTGGGGGGGGGGGGTTAGGGGACTTTGAAACAGACTTGGTGGCCTTCTAGGAGATGAGGTTTCTGGAAGGGGCTGGGGTCTCTCCAGGAGGCTGAGGGCTTTGGTAGTCTAGACCAGTGTTTCTCAAATCCAGTCCTCAAGGCGCCCCAACAGGTCATGTTTTCAGGCCTCCCATTATTTTGCACAGGTGATTTTTGATCAGTTTCACTGCCTTAGTAATTACCCCAGCCGTTTCATCTGAGGGAAATCCTGAAAAGATGACCTGTTGGAGCGCCTTGAGGACTGGAGTTGAGAAACGCTGGTCTAGAGAACACTGTGGAGGCTAAGAGGCACAGAGGGAGGTTGGAAGTCACTGTTGGAGAGTGTGGGCATTATGGAGGGCTGGAGGTTCTACAATAGGCTGGGGGGCACTGTGGGAACCTAGTAGGCATTGTGGGAGGTTGGGGGGGGTGGCACTGTGGGGGTCAAGAGCTCCTAGGGCCAATGTAGTGGGAGGGTTGATGAAAACTGCAGACAATTACGGAAGGCTGAAGGCATTATGGTAGCTGGGAGTTACTGTGGCAGGTTAGGGCATCTGAAGTTGGATGGAGGCACTGTGGGGGTTGAGGGCTCTCGGGGATCCTGGAGACAAATATGGAGGTTGAGAGGCCCATGGGCATTTATGGAAGGTTGTGGGCAACATTAGCGCTGAGAGGTACTGTGGCAGGTTAAGGGATCTGCAGCTAGATGGAGGCTTGGAAGCAGAGAGGCCCTGTGGGGGGTAAGAGATATCAGGGGTCCTATGGGTACTGTTGAGGGACCCACAGGCACTTATAGGAGGTTGTGGGCAACATTAGACATGAGAGGCACAGTGGTAGGTTAGGGGATCTGCAGTGGGCTTTGGAGAAGAAAGGCACTGTGGGGGCTGAGGGCTCCCTGGGCTCCTGGAGGCACTGTGGGGGGCTGAAGGGCACTGTGGGCAATTATGGGAGGCTGTGGGCACCATTGGAGCTGGGAGGCACTGTGGAGGCTGAGGGCTCCTGGAGGCACTGTGGGTGATTGAGGGGCACAATGGGCATTTATAGGAGGTTGTGGGCACTATTAGATCTGGGAGGCACTGTGGAGGCTGAGGGCTCCTTGAGTCACTGTAAGGGGTTGAGGGGCATGACAAGCAATTATGGGAAGTTGTGGGCACCATTAGAGCTAGGAGGCACTGTGGAGGCTGAGGGCTCCTTGAGGCACTGTGAGTGATTGAGGGGCACCATGGGCAATTGTGGGAGGTTGTGGGCACCATTAGAGCTGGGAGGCACTGTGGAGGCTGAGGGCTCTCAGGGCTACTTGAGCCACTGTGAGAGATTGAGGGGCACGATGGGCAATTATGGGAGGTTGTGGGCATCATTAGAGCTAGGAGGCACTGAATAGGCTGAGGGCTCTCTGGAGGCACTGTGAAGGATTGGGGGGCAAGATGGGCAATTATGGGAAGTTGTGGGCACCATTAGAGCTGGGAGGCACTGTGGAGGCTGAGGGCTCTCTGGGCTCCTGGAGACACGGTGGGGGATTGAGGGGTAGGATGGGCAATTATGGGAAGTTGTGGGCACCATTAGAGCTGGGAGCCACTGTGGGAGGTTGAAAAATCTGCATCTGGCTGAGGCCTCATATACCCATGTGCATGGGGCCTTAAAAGCAATGGAACCCAAGGTGAAAGGGCCAAAGTGACCCCTTCCCCACCATGAGATGTAAACTATTTCACCAGCATACTTGCATAGTTGGTATGGTTGAAGAAAGACATCAGTCCATCCAGTTCTACCTGTGTGGGTGTATGAGTGTGTAAGTCTTTATGTCTCTACCACTTCCCATATCCCTGTATATTGCATTTGCTAAGATGACTGTCCAAGGGATTTTTGAACGTATCAAAGCTTCCTACCGACACCACCAGTTGTGGAAGGGGGTTCCACATCCTCACTACACTAACAGTAAATTATCCCCTACGCATTATGTGATTAAACGGCTTCTCGTCCAACTTTACTGAACGGCCCGGTGTCTTCTTAGGTGACCTGAGACTGAATAGTCTTATGCTAGGATCACCGTTTAGATATTTGTATATTGCTGTCATATCTCCTCTTAGGCGTCTCTTCTCCAGAGAGAATACGTTTAATGTTTGTAGTCTTTCCTTGTAACTGAGGTCCTCCATTAGTGCACTTTAGCACACTAACATGTGAAAGTGCAATTCATAATGCCACTGGTTCACAGCTCCGGCTGGTTATACACACACAGCGTTTCCTGGTTGATGTTGTGCATAATGATGTCGTCCAAAGCTCCGCCCACCAACGTATTTCGTCACTTGGACACGTGACTTCCTCAGTGGGATCCCAGAATTGAAGATAATTGAGATAAAGATCTGTTCTTGGGCAGCCACAGGTGACTTTCTATTTGGTCCCAGTGTAAAAAAGCTTCAGAGGACCTTTGGTTTGCCTTTTAGAACCAATGTAGAAATATGGCCAGTACAACGTTGTCACCTCCTTTCCTGGCTCTGAAATCCCATATGTCGGCAGTTTTAGCTCAGGATGAGTTTATGACGAGGATTCCCTCGATTTCTCCATTAGTTTTGTCGCCCTTCTCTGGACTCTCTCCAGTTCCAGCACATGCTTCCTGAGGACTGGTGACCAGAAATGGATGGTATAGTCCAGATGCGGCTGAACCAGAGTCTTGGAAAGTGGTAGAGTTATCGATTTATATCTTGAGTAATGCACGCTGATAGTCTGCTAGCTTTGCTAGCTGCAGCTTGGTATTGCTGAGCCTGTGGTCTACTAGAACCACCAGATCCTTATTTATCCTGGATTCCCCCAGAAGTTGTCCCCCTAGGGTGTCACCTGCATTCATATTTTTAGTCCCCATGTGCATTACTTAGGTTGCAGGTCCTGTAGTTTTTGCACCCTCTTTTTACTGAAGTACCCAAGGCAGCTTCCTTTCCTCCTCTTTACTCCTCGGCCTGGCCCGGGAAAGCAAGCATCCATCACTAATCGAATGATGAAAGAGACACGGGGTCATTGCCAGGAGTCTACTGGACCCAATAATGTTATTGCTGCCTTATACAGCTGAGATCGGACAGATTAGGTGTCTGTCTTCTCTGGTCTATGACCGGCTTTATAAAAATGAGCTGCCACTACATGTGGCAGGAAGTGTGTGGTGACACTTAAGATAAATTGCTGTTTGTTTTGTGTTTGACTTTGTGCATTGGGACGATGGCTTCTCATCGATTTGCTGTTTGAGCCGAAACCAGTGACTAACGCCGAGCTTGTATTAATCACATGAAGAATGTAAGAGTACCTGTCAGAATCTATTATAGCTGAGAGTTTATGTAGGCTAATATTTACAAGCTTGATCCCCCCATCATACACAGGACCCCTTCCGCATACTACCCCCATTATTATACAGGACCCCCTTCCCCATACTACCCCCATCATTACACAGGACACCCCATACTACCCGAATCATTACACAGGACACCCCATACTACCCCCATCATTACACAGGACCCCTTCTCCCATTCTACCCCCATCATTACACAAGACCCCCCCACCCCCACCATACTGCCCCCATTATTACACATCACCCCCCCATTCTACCCCCATTATTACACAAGACCCCTCCCCCATACTACCCCCATTATTATACAGGACCCCCTCCCATTCTACCCCCATCATTATAGAAGACCCCCTTCCCCATACTACCCCCATCATTACACAGGACCCCTGCCCATTCTACCCACATCATTATAGAAGTCCCCCTTCCCCATTCCATCCCCATCATTACACAAGACCCTCTCCACCATACTACCCCCATTATTACACAGGACCCCCCCCCATACTATCCCCATCATTACACAGTATACCCCTTTACCATTCTACCCCCATCATTACAGAATACCCTTCCCCATACTACCCCCATCATTACACAGGACCCCCCCATACTATCCCCATCATTACACAGGACCCCTTTCCCATTCTACCTCCATCATTACACAAGACCCGCTCCCACATACTACCCCCATTATTATACAGGACCCCCTCCTCCATACAACCCCTATCATGACACAGGACCCCCTCCCCCATACTACTCCATTATTATATAGGACCCCTTCCCCATACTACCCCCATCATTACACAGGACCCCCATACTACCCCCATCATTACACAGGACCCCCATACTACCCCCATCATTACACAGGGCCCCTTCCCCATACTACCCCCCATCATTACAGAAGACACCCTTCCCCATACTACCTCCATCATTAAACAGGACCTCCTCCCCCATACTACCCCCCCCCCATCATTACAAAAGACCCCCTTCCCCATACTACCCCCATCATTACACAGGACCCCCTCCCCCATACTACCCCTATCATTACACAGGACCCCCTCCCCCATCATTACACAGGACCCCCTTCCCCATACTACCCCCATCATTACACTGGACCCCCTCCACCATACAACCCCCAACATTACATAGGACCCCCTCCCCCATCATTACATAGGACCCCCTCCCCCATCATTACATAGGACCCCCTCCCCATACTACCCCCATCATTACACAGGACCCCCTTCCCCATAGAACCCCCATCATTACACAGGACCCCCTTCCCATACTACCCGCATCATTACACAGGACCCCCTTCCCCATAGAACCCCCATCATTACACAGGGCCCCTCCCCCATAATACCTCAATATTACACAGGACCCCCTCCGCCCATACTATCCCCCATCACTAGACATTAAGTCAGCCACAGACTGTGCAATTTTCTTTCCTGCACCTGTGGAGACATTGTGTACTCCTGGGGGGGGGGGGAGCAGGGAGACGTCTCTGCTGCCGGGAGAACACACAGTGAGTATTGCTACCGGCTACATCCTCTGGCAATAATCGCATGAAAAACCCAACAGGCTGGATGTACCCAAGTTGATCGATCGATTACCTTGGGTGCAATCAGCCTGCCCCTACATATTACGAATCTCGGCAGGTCCTGGTGAACAGGCCGAGATTCAAACCGGATTTGCTCCACACAAAACAAGGAAAAAATGTTTTCGCCATCCATGGACTTTATTGACCTTTCTAATGACGGACCTTCTTTTTTTTTTTTTTTTGGGTAGCTGCCCACATACCCGACCTCTGATGTCTTCATTACGCATTGGCAGTTCACTGATTGATTTTATTTGTTGCCTGAAGCCGTCAAAGCTCCTCTCCGCTGATTATAACACTAATTAGATATATTAGTCCCGGTAATTAGCTGGGGGCCGTAATGACAAGCTAAGAACATCTCAGGATGGGGCATCTGGAAACGGGATTTGCACGTCCTACAAAAGCTTTGATGGTACTTATCATGGTGGGATTATAAAGCATTATGAATCCCTTATCTGAGGACAATGCACACGATAAAAGGCCAGCTGGGAAGATGTTTGATGTCTTGGTGAAGACGGTTAATGTGTGGCTTCTGCTGATATACTGGAAGAGACGAGATATCGGATGAGATCTTCCTATCTACTGTCCAGACTGGCTGGCTGAAGAGAAAATTAGGTCATCTGTATTCAGGTGACACCTCATTGTCCCTCTGAACAGGTGGGAGACCTAGACACCCCCCAAGACAAAAAGAGACCCTTTCTACTTGTCCCTGGGTGCTGATTGGCAGAGGTCCCACCCTCAGGACTACTGTTAATACCCCGTCAACTTTTCCGCATCCCAAACAACTATCCAGCCGCCATTGGCGCAGCCAACTACAACACATTAATAAGAACAGGCTGTAGGCCATAACTTTATGACAGTATGCTAAATCGCAACCCCCCCCCCCCCCCCACCACCACCACCATTCACTTCTTTTGATTAGAGGAATCTGCTGTTAGTTGCCGTAAAGGGGTCACCCAAAACCTCCATGCGTTTCAAGAATTTGTCTTTAGGCAAACGCCATCCTAAATGTTGGTATCAATTGGTGAACCATCAAAACCACCACCTGTCTAACCACCAGCTCTGATATGAGGAAGCAAAGCCCTGCCTCTACCAAAGATGGCTGCCCAACCATTGTAAGTCGGTAATGGGGGAAAGATCATCTTCAGGGAGACCGCAGGTCATTCTGGTGGCCTTTGCTTTGCCCTCTGCCTGTGGCACAGCTTCCACTGCAGGCAGTACCGATCCACTTAAAGCTGGCCATAGGCATTCATTCACGTTTATGTAAGGTTGGATCTGGTGATCTCTCGATGTCTTTGTGATCAGTTCCTCCATTTAAAGCAGGGGTCTACAAACGTTCGAAACAAAGGGCCAGTTTACTATTCTTAGACTTTACAGGGGCTGGACTGTGGCCAGTGGGAATCGAAAATGTCCCGCTGTCTGTGGGAGGAATAGTGCCCCATCATTGGTGTCCATGAAAAGAATAGTACCCCATTGTTGATGTCAGTGGAAGGAATAGTGCCCCATCATTGGTGCCAGTGGGAGGAATACTGCCCCATCACTGGTGTCAGTGGAAGGAATACTGCCCCATCATTGGTGTCAGTGGAAGGAATACTGCCCCATGATTGGTGTCAGTGGGAGGAATACTGCCCCATCATTGGTGTCAGTGGGAGGAATACTGCCCCCATCATTGGTGTCAGTGGGAGGAATAGTGCCCTATCATTGGTATCAGTGGGAGGAATAGTGCCCCATCATTGGTGTCAGTGGGAGAAATAAAGCCCCATCATTGGTGTAGGTGGGAGGAATAGTGTCCCATCATTGGTGTCAGTAGGAGGAATAGTGCCCCATCATTGGTGTCAGTGGGGGAAATAATGCCCCATCATTGGTGTCAGTGGGAGGAATAGTGCCCCATCATCGGTATCAGTGGGAGGAATAGTGCCCCATCATTGGTATCAGTGGGAGGAAAAAAGCCCCATCATTGGTGTCAGTGGGAGGAATAGTGCTCCATCATTGGGCACCACTGTGAATGTCAGTGGATGGCATAGTACCCCAAGGGCATGATAAAGGCAAGCAATGGGCTGCAGTTTGGAGACCCCTGTTGTAAAAGAACCATTTGGTTCTATAAGTGTTCCTGTTGGAGACACTTCAAGCACCACTTCATCTCGGAAGAAAACAAGAATTGTCCGAATTACACAATTACTTGTCCTCAAAGTCATCGGATCTGATTTATTTAAGTTGGGGGGGGGGGACGATGATTCACTGAGTCTGGAAAACCCCAAAATGTGGGAACTTGCACAGGTTATATGTGTAGGATAAGTACGCTCTACTTATAAGGGTTTCGAGGGAAATATTGTGTGTTGAGGACCAAAAAAACAAATCTTTATAAATAGGATTATTTGCTTCTTCTTTTTCCTTCCAGAAAACTTGAAAAAAATACCACTTTCAGTTTAAGGATTCCTCAGTTCTCATTTATTATGTCACAGAAAGGCTGATTACCACCGGTGATGTCTACATGACCTTCTCTGGGTCCACCAGAGCTTCAACCATGGCTCCATATAACAGTACATTTATCGCAGTGCCTCTTCCACCTGTGTCACCGTTTCCTTTATACTCCTTACATTCCACTTTGTCTCTGATTTTACCGATCTGCCACCTCATGTCTGCAATAAATTCTGTCTGTTAACGTTAATACTGTCCGCGCAATTTCGAAGTCTCTGCAGACCATCCCACCAATTTTGTCCTGCACCTTGTAAACTCTGTGATTGTGTATTTTATTTCCTCTGCTCTTCACAAATTATTTTTGTTTTATTTGGTACATTTTTAGTCAGATTAACCACCTGCTGACCACCGTATATATATATATATATATCTATATATATATACTGTATATCCTATCAGCAAGTGGTTATACCAAGATCATGACTGTAGCTGCAGCCATAATCTTGGTATCACTTTTTACAGCTACTAGAGCTGGGCCAGGTAGGAGCGTGTAGGGAGTAGAGATGTGAGGAAGTTTTGAGGGGGGTTGGAGTTGGGGTTGTACACTGTATACTGTGCACCCTAAACCCTGCACTCTGTACACAGCACACCCCTGAACTCAGTGCGTAGTGTACTCTGTACACAGCACTCTATAGGTAGTGCACCCCTGAACTCTGCACTCTGTACATAGTGCCCCTCTCAACTCTGTATGTAGCGCATCCCTGAACCCTGCACACTGTACGTAGTGCACCCTTGAACTCTGCACTCTGTACGTAACGCACCCCTGATCTCTGCACATAACGCACCCCTGAACTCTGCACTCTATACGTAGCGCCCCTCTGAACTCTGCATGTAGCACACCCCTGAACCCTGCACACTGTACGTAGTGCACCCCTGAACTCTGCACTCTGTATGTAATGCACCCCTGAACTCTGTACATAACGCACCCCTGAACTCTGCACTCTGTACGTAGCGCCCCTCTGAACTCTGCATGTAGCGCACCCCTGAACTCTGCACTCTGTACGTAACGCACCCCTGAACTCTGCACATACAGCCCTTCTGAACTCTGCATGTAGCGCACCCCTGAACCCTGCACTCTGTACGTGACACACCCCTGAACTCTGCACTCTGTACGTAACGCACCCCTGAACTCTGCACTCTGTATGTAACGCACCCCTGAACTCTGCACATAGCGCCCTTCTGAACTCTGCATGTAGCGCACCCGTGAACTCTGCTGCGTAAAGCACCCCTGAACTCTGTACATAGCGCTCTCCTGAACCCTGCACTCTATAGGTAGCGCACCCCTAAACCCTGCACTCTATATGTATCGCACCCCTGAACTTTATGCACTTTGTACGTAGTGTACTCCTGAACTTTGCGTACAAGGGCACCCCTGAACTCTGCACATAGCCCCCCCCCCGTAACTCCACACTCTGTACGTAGCACACACCTGAACTCTGCACCCTGTATGTAGCGTACTCTTGAACTTGCTTCTGGGTCTGGTGCCAAGTGACCGGCTTGGTGCAATGTGAACACTGATGGGCAGCTGCTCAGAACAGGACCTAGAAGCAGAGAAGGGATCACTGGAGTAGTGGTGTAGTAGCAGCGTCTGCTTCAGTGATATCCAGGTCCCAGGGTAATTGGCCAGGTATGGTATATACAGAATTACATTGGTCCAAGCTGGACCAATGTAACAATATATAACATGCTGATGCCTGGAATTATTCTTTAACTTAAAGGAAATCAGTGTTTTATTGGGGCGTACATACAATACTGCTTTGCCCTGTATGGGGGCTTGTGCTGTCATCCAGCTCCAGGATGTAACATTCCAGCTGTGCAGCCGCATTCTGCTGCTGGATGTCTGGTGGATAGAGAGCTCAGAGCCCAATGATGGTGTTATAGCAGCAAATGATTGTAGAGGGTGGTGGGTGTGTGGTGACTTATCTTTCCCTTCACACTCCCCTGTGTTGTATTATTAGATGTGGAGGCTTCCTGTGTACGAGTCTCCATCCTCTGTGAGCCGTACCCTATACCCTCCGACCATAAACCACTTCCTATAAAGAAGAGCCATGAGGTTTTCTGCTATGAATGCAGCACCATCAGCCTGCACACTACATGTCCCTACAGCCTCATGCAACGCTTCTATCCCTTTACACGGACCTTATGACTTCCAGATGATTTACACCCCGATGGTTGGTGGGATGGACCTGCTGATGGCCAGGCTGGGACATGTTTAATGTTCATTTTGCAAGCCTAAATAAAGGGTGTACCCCTGAACTCTGCACTCTGTATGTAGCATACTCCTGAACTCTGCACTCTGTATGTAGTGCACTCTGTATGTAGCATACTCCTGAACTCTGAACTCTGTATGTAGCGCACCACTGAACTCTGCACTCTGTATGTAGCATACTCCTGAACTCTGCGCTCTGTATGTAGCGCACTCCTGAACTCTGCATTCTGTATGTAGCGCACTCCTTAACTCTGTGCTCTGTATGTAGCATACTCCTGGATTCTGCACTCTGTATGTAGTGCAACCCTGAACTCTGCACTCTGTATGTAGCGCACCTCTGAACTCTGCACTCTGTATGTAGCTCTCCCCTGAACTCTGCACGTAGCATACTCCTGAACTCTGCGCTCTGTATGTAGCGTACTCCTTAACTCTGCACTCTGTATGTAGCGCACTCCTTAACTCTGCGCTCTGTATGTAGCGCACTCCTTAACTCTGCGCTCTGTATGTAGCGTACTCCTGAACTCTGCGCTCTGTATGTAGCGTACTCCTTAACTCTGCACTCTGTATGTAGCGCACTCCTTAACTCTGCACTCTGTATGTAGCGTACTCCTGGACTTTGCACTCTGTATGTAGCGTACTCCTGGACTCTCCACTTTGTATGTAGTGCACCCCTGAACTCTGCACGTAGCGTACTTCTGAACTCTGTGCCCTGTATGTAGCGCACCCTGTATGTAGCGCACACCTGAACACTGCACTCTGTATGTAGCATACTCCTGAATTCTGTATGTAGCGTACCCCTAAACTCTGCACTTTGTATGTAGCGCACCCCTGAACTCTGCACTCTGTTTGTAGCGCACCGCTGAACTCTGCGCTCTGTATGTAGTGCACCCCTTATGTAGCTTACTCCTGAACTCTTCACTCTGTATGTAGCGTACCCCCGAACTCTGCACTCTGTATGTAGTGCACCCCTGAACTCTGCATTCTGTATGTAGTGCACCCCTGAACTCTGCATTCTGTATGTAGTGCACCCCTGAACTCTGCACTCTGTATGTAGTTCACCCCTGAACTCTGCACGTAGCGCACCCCTGAACTCTGCACTCTGTTTGTAGCGCACCGCTGAACTCTGCACTCTGTATGTAGTGCACCCCTTATGTAGCTTACTCCTGAACTCTTCACTCTGTATGTAGCGTACCCCCGAACTCTGCACTCTGTATGTAGTGCACCCCTGAACTCTGCATTCTGTATGTAGTGCTCCCCTGAACTCTGCATTCTGTATGTAGTGCACCCCTGAACTCTGCATGTAGTGCACCCCTGAACTCTGCACTCTGTATGTAGTGCACCCCTGAACTCTGGAAGGATGATGTGGTGGTGGGCGGGGTCGGCAAAATGCACCGTCGCCTGAGTAGATAAAAATCTTTGCACTGGCCCTGCTCACAATGTGCATTAGAATCTGCAGCAAGTCAGAGCCCACTTCATTTTCAGCATCATCTAGCCCTTCCACTTGGCCCTCCGATTCCTCCTGTATTGAATTGTATTGATAACTGTACTGTCTACCTGTAAAGTACTACAAAAACTGTGCTCTATAAATCCTGTATAATAATAGAGGCCATCTAATACAACAGGGATCTCTAAACTATGGCCCTAGGGCCGGATGAGTCCCTTTGCTAGCCTTTATCTGGCCCTTGGGGTACTATACCTCCCACTATGGGGCACAGTTCCTCCCACTAATACCAATGATGGGGCACTATTCCTCCCACTGACACCAATGATGGGGCACTATTCCTCCCACTGACACCAATGATGGGGCACTATTCCTCCCACTGACACCAATAATGGGGCACTATACCTCCCACTGACACCAATAATGGGGCACTATTCCGCCCACTGATACCAATGATGGGGCACTATTCCTCCCACTGACACCAATGATGGGGCACTATTCCTCCCACTGATATCAATGATGGGGCACTATTCTGCCCACTGATACCAATGATGGGGCACTATTCCTCCCACTGATACCAATGATGGGGCACTATTCCTTCCACTGATATCAATGATGGGGCACTATTCCTCCCACTGACACCAATGATGGGGCACTGTTCCTCCCACTAATACCAATAAAGGGGGCACTATTCCTCCCACTGACACCAATGATGGGGCACTATTCCTCCCACTGATACCAATGATGGGGCACTATTCCTCCCACTGACACCAATGATGGGGCACTATTCCTCCCACTGACACCAATGATGGGGCACTATTCCTCCCACTGATACTAATGATGGGTCACTATTCCTCTCACTGATACCAGTGATGGGACACTATTCCTCCCACTGATACCAATGATGGGGCACTATTCCTCCCACTGATATCAATGATGGGGCACTATTCCTCCCACTGACACCAATGATGGGGCACTATTCCTCCCACTGATACCAATGATGGGGCACTAGTCCTCCCACTGACACCAATGATGGGTCTCTATTTCTCCCACTGATACCAATAATGGGGCACTATTCCTCCCACTGACACCAATGATGGGGCACTATTTCTCCCACTGATACCAATGATGGGGCATTATTTCTCCCACTGATACCAATGATGGGGCACTATTCCTCCCACTGACACCAATGGTTGGGCACTCTTCCTGCTGACCACCAACCCTGCGGCCATATTTATTCTCACTTTTGCTTGGTGGAGGACATTTTCTACCCCCCTCACTGGCCACAATCCATCCCCTATAAAGTCTGAAGCACGGTAAACTGGCCCTTTGTGTGAAAAGTTTGGAGACCCCTGTAATAGAACAAAGCACAATAAAACAATAAACACAAATAAATCCACACATGTACATAGTGACAGATCAGTGTAGGTCTCCCTCCGGTCAGCTTGGGATATATATATACATTAGGGGGGAATTCCTGGAAATCGGATCTTGGCTCTCATTTCCCAGAAATCTTCGCATCGCCCGCTGTCAGTCATCCCCATGGGCTGGTGTTTACCTGAAAACAGAGGGCTGTGTATGGGGATGACGGAGGGTAATGGACGTGCCCAGCCTGCTGCTGTCATCGAACGTATCTGCTGCTTGGTAACTTCACCGAGTAAATAAACAGTGTGGTGATAAATCCCGGATCACATTACCAGGAAAGATGAGATCTCTACCTGGGGGCAACACACTGGGCTCTGCCTATGTGCGGGGACACAAGGGGGTCTGCATGGCTCCCGTCCATCACACCTCCACACATGAAGGTTTATTTATGTTTAGGATTGGTGGAGGATCCCCATGCAAGTCCTTCTTTTATGTCCCTGGGGCCAAATGTGCATCCCGAGCCACTGGTTATACAGCTCCTTCAATTATAGAAGCTCTTCCAAATGGCAGACGGCTCTTCCAAGCTTGTTGGCCATCACCAGTGCAGTAGATTCTGGCCAAAAAAGAGAAAATTTACGATTTTTTTTGCTTAGAATAAAAAGATCACGATTCTCGCGGCGTAAAATCTTTCACATTATACAAAAAAAAAAAAATTGGGCTAACTTTACTGGTTAGTTTTTTTTTTTTTTTTTTTAATTCATTAAAGTGTAAATTTTTTTCCCAAAATATTACATTTGAACGACTGCAGCGCAAATACTGTGTGACATAAAATATTGCAACAACCGCTATTTTATTCTCTAGGGTCTCTACTAAAAAAAAATATATATATATATAATGTTTGGAGGTTCTAAGTAATTTTCTAGCAAAAAAAAACAAAAAAAAACAATGATTTTAACAAATGTCAGAAAAAGGTTTATTGTTTAAGTGGTTAAACTTCCCTCATTTACACACCAAAGTCTATTCCTTGGATCTAAAGGACAAATTGTTACAATGTTTATACTTAAGTTCCACTGCTAAAGAATGTTGTGATTCTTGGCAGACTGCCCGTTTTTTTTCTTTTTTTCTTCCTTTCTTTTGACGGCCGTCGGCTTCAGCAGAGCAGAGAGAATTCTCTGCATAGAAAGAATCGGGGAAATACTTTGTCAAGATCGCAACGGGGGAAAAAAAAATCGCGATAACGATTCTTAACGATTAATCGTGCAGCTCTACAGTGCAGTGTATGAAAACCATGGCTTCTATTATTATTATTATTATTATTATACAGTATATTTACACTCATCGACCTCTTTATTAGCTGCACCTTGCTACCCTGTTTCCCCCCGAAAATAAGACCTAGCGTGATTGTCGGTGATGGCTGCAATATAAGCCCTACCCCCCAAATAAGACCCCTTGTTAAAGTCCTTGTAGGTCTTATTTTCAGGGTGGGGCTTATTTTCGGGGAAACAGGGTAGGGCTTATTTGGGGGATAGGGCTTATATTGCAGCCATCACTGACAATCACGCTAGGTCTTATTTTCGAGGAAACAGGGTAGTAGCGGGTTGGACCCCCATTTGCCTTCATTCTTGGTGGAATAGATACAAGAAGGTTTTGGAAACGTTCCTCAGAGATTTTGCTCCATAGTGACCTGATAACATCACACAGTTCCTGCAGATTTGTCGGCTGCACATCCATGATGCCGATCTCCACATTCCACCACAACCTAAAGTTTTCTATTGGATGAGATGTGGTGAGTGTGGAGGCCATTGGAGTACAGGGACCTCATTGTCCAGTGGTGAGATGATTGGAGCTTTGTGACATGGTGCATTATCCTGCTGGAAGGAGCCATCAGAAGATGGGGACACTGTAGTCATAAAGGGATGGACATGGTCAGCAACAATACTCAGGTAGGACGTGGTGTATAAACCATGCTAAATTGGTACTAAGGGGCCCAAAGTGTGCCAAGAAAATATCCCCCCCCACCATTACACCCCCACCACCAGCCTGAACCGGTGATATCCCATCCCCCACACTATTACACCCCCACCACCAGCCTGAACCGGTGATACCCCATCCCCCACACCATTACACCCCCACCACCAGCCTGAACCGTGATATCCCACCCCCCACACCATTACACCCCCACCACCAGCCTGAACCGGTGATACCCCATCCCCCACACCATTACACCCCCACCACCAGCCTGAACCAGTGATATCCCATCCCCCACACTATTACACCCCCACCACCAGCCTGAACCGGTGATACCCCATCCCCCACACCATTACACCCCCACCACCAGCCTGAACCGGTGATATCCCATCCCCCACACCATTACACCTCCACCACCAGCCTGAACCGGTGATATCCCATCCCCCACACCATTACACCCCCACCACCAGCCTGAACCGGTGATATCCCATCCCCCCTACCATTACACCCCCACCACCAGCCTGAACCGGTGATATCCCACCCCCCACACCATTACACCCCCACCACCAGCCTGAACCGGTGATATCCCATCCCCCACACCATTACACCCCCACCACCAGCCTGAACCGGTGATATCCCACCCCCCACACCATTACACCCCCACCACCAGCCTGAACCGGTGATACCCCATCCCCCCACACCATTACACCCCCCCACCACCACCAGCCTGAACCGGTGATACCCCATCCTCCACACCATTACACCCCCACCACCAGCCTGAACCGGTGATATCCCATCCCCCCCACCATTACACCCCCACCACCAGCCTGAACCGGTGATACCCCATCCCCCACACCATTACACCCCCACCACCAGCCTGAACCGGTGATACCCCATCCCCCACACCATTACACCCCCACCACCAGCCTGAACCGGTGATATCCCATCCCCCACACCATTACACCCCCACCACCAGCCTGAACCGGTGATATCCCATCCCCCACACCATTACACCCCCACCACCAGCCTGAACCGGTGATATCCCATCCCCCACACCATTACACCCCCACCACCAGCCTGAACCGGTGATACCCCATCCCCCACACCATTACACCCCCACCACCAGCCTGAACCGGTGATATCCCATCCCCCACACCATTACACCCCCACCACCAGCCTGAACCGGTGATATCCCATCCCCCACACCATTACACCCCCACCACCAGCCTGAACCGGTGATACAAGGCAGGATGGATCCATGCGCCAAATTCTGACCCCACCATCTGAATGTTGCAGCTGAAATCCAGACTCATCAGACCAGACAACGTTCTTCCAATCTTCTATTGTCCAATTTTCGGTGACCTGTGCCAATTGTAGCCTCAGTTTCCTGTTCTTAGCTGACAGGAGTGGCACCCAGTGTGGTCTTCTGCTGCTGTAGCCCATCTGCTTCAAGGTTGGATGTGTTGTGTGTTCAGAGATGGTATTCTGCATACCTTGGGTGTAACGTGTGGTTATTTGAGTCAATGTTGTCTTTCTATCATCTCCAACCAGTCTGCCCATTCTCCTCTGACCTCAACAAGGCATTTTCCTCCACACAACTGCCGCTCACTGGATATTTTCTCTTTTTCCCACCAATCTCTGTAATCCCGAGAGATGGTTGTGTGTGAAAATCCAGAAAAAACAGCCGTCTGCCACCAACCACCATTCCACTAGACATGTGCACTTCGTTTCGAATTAATATTCAGACACATTTTTCATTATTCGGAGTGTTATCAGAGAACCATTTGGAAATAACGATGTTTTTTGTTTAAACAAAAGCTATGAAGAAGCCCCGGCTATAACAGATGTGTGAAACGCGTCAGTGGTTTTATCCCCGCTGTGTGGATTTATTATAATCAATAAAGAAATCGTTTTCATTGGACTGCGGCCATCCAGGCCGTTTTGTTAAATTTTTGCAAAAGGCGATTGCAATCGTTTGATGAAGATATTTCTTTCGTTTTGTTCACTTGCATTCAGTTTGAAAACAATATAATATTTTTCGTTTCGACCGATTCGAAAACTTTATCGATTTGATCGTTTCCAATCGAAAAAAATCGGTAAATTCGAAAAAAATTAAAAAAATTCCGAATTAGAATTGAACGATTCGAACGAATTTAAAGCGGTGTTCCGCCAAGTTTTTTTTTTTTTAATACTTTTTTAAGAATGTTAATGTAATTTTTTTTTCTAGGGTGGCCCTCAACTTTAACTAAACGAAATAACTTGATTAACGAATCAAAACGAAACAATTTTTTTCATGCACATGTCTACATGCCACGTTCAAAGTCACTTAAATTCCCATTTCTTCCCCCATTCTGATGCTCGGTTTTATACTTCGGCAAGTCGTCTTCACCACGTCTAGATGCCTAAAGGCACTGAGTTGCTGCCACGTGTTTGGCCGATTAGCAATTTGTGTTTCCAAGCAATGGAACGGGCGTACCTAAGAAAGTGTCCGGTGAGTGTATATAGGGCCAACAGTTCTATGGAAGAGGACTTAAGGACCAACAAGACTTTACAGCTGACCTCCAGGACTCTCCTTCAGTCAGGAATGAGTTTCAACTTTAGCTGGTCGTTAAGGAGAGGGCGGCCGTCGCTTCCCTAGCAACCATTACTCATCTGCTGTCAGCGGGCTTCTCCACTGACAGCAAAATGTAAAAAAATAAAAAAAGAAGTGAAAAAACAGCGGGGGCCTCCCAATCTATACCAGGCCCTTCAGGGGACACGAGCAAGCACCCCCCCCCTGGACCATACCAGGCCACATGCCCTCAATACCCCCTCCTCCAAGCACCTTGCCCCCATGATGATGATGAGGACAAGGGCCTCCTCCCGACAACCCTGGCCTATGTAAACACTGCAGAGCTCTGTTCTGTCAGCGGGGGGGGGGGACGTGATGGATTTTGTTTCCCTGCAAATCACACCCCTTAGTGAAAGCACCTCACACTGTGTGCACAAAAACACAACCTAGCAGCACATTTAACCCTTCGATCGCCCCCGATGATATCCCCTTTCCCAGCCAGTGTCATTAGTACAGTGACAGTGCATATTATTAGCACTGATCACTGTATTAGTGTCACTGGTCCCCAAAAAGCTTCAAAAGTGTCCGATTGTCCACCACTATAGTCCTACTATAGGTCGCTGATCTCTGCCATTACTAGTATAAAAAAAATAATAAAATAAAATAAAAATTCCAGTATATATATACCACAGTTTGTAGACGCTATAACTTTTGCGCAAACCAATCAACATACACTTATTGATATGGCAAAGTACTAATGCGCTACCAACAGTGTATCAATACAAATAAAGTGCTAATTAATAAAGTGCATACATATAAAGTGCTAATTAATAAAGTGCATACATATAAAGTGCTAATTAATAAAGTGCATACATATAAAGTGCAAATTAATAAAGTGCATACATATAAAGTGCTAATTAATAAAGTGCATACATATAAAGTACTAATTAATAAAGTGCATACATATAAAGTGCTAATTAATAAAGTGCATACATATAACGTGCAAATTAATAAAGTGCATACATATAAAGTACTAATTAATAAAATGCATACATATAAAGTGCTAATTAATAAAGTGCATACATATAAAGTACTAATTAATAAAGTGCATACATATAAAGTGCTAATTAATAAAGTGCATACATATAAAGTACTAATTAATAAAGTGCATACATATAAAGTGAAAATTAATAAATTGCATACATATAAAGTACTAATTAATAAAGTGCATACATATAAAGTGCTAATTAATAAAGTGCATACATATAAAGTACTAATTAATAAAGTGCATACATATAAAGTGCTAATTAATAAAGTGCATACATATAAAGTGCTAATTAATAAAGTGCATACATATAAAGTGCAATTTAATAAAGTGCATACATATAAAGTGCTAATTAATAAAGTGCATACATATAAAGTACTAATTAATAAAGTGCATACATATAAAGTGCTAATTAATAAAGTGCATACATATAAAGTGCTAATTAATAAAGTGCATACATATAAAGTACTAATTAATAAAGTGCATACATATAAAGTGCTAATTAATAAAGTGCATACATATAAAGTGCTATTTAATAAAGTGCATACATATAAAGTGCTATTTAATAAAGTGCATACATATAACGTGCTAAATGAAAAAAAAGCAGCTAAACTTCTGTAGTGTAACCAACACCTCTAAAAATGTATATACTATATATAGTGAAGTAGCGCTGAATATAGCACGTCAACAAAAAAAAACAAAAAAAAAAGGAATTTCTCAGATGTGCTCATGGCAAATATAAACTCATATAAAAGTGTTCAAAGTCCTAAGAGGTGCATCCCATAATATATATCTGAGCAATACTGCAATGAAATCCAGTAAAGTGTATCACATAAAACTAAACTAAAAGTAAACTGTTTCCCAGGAGTAATCAGCATCCAAAAAAATCAGAGAGATGATCAGTTCCAATTCACTTATTGGGATTTTTTTTTTTTTTTTTTTTTTACCAAAAATATGTAGCAGAATACACATTGGCTTAAATTGATGAAGAAATTAGATTTTTTTTTCATTTTTATATCCTTTTTTTTCCACAAATAGAGCTTTCTTTATATTTTGTATCTATATCCGTTTTTACCTTTTTATTGGATATGTTTGCAGAAATAAAAAAAAATAGTTTTTTGTTTTTCAAAATCGTCTTTTTTTTTGCTTTTTGGTGCTGCGCTACTTTAACTGACCATTGCACGGTCATGCAACGCTGTACACAAATTAAATGTATATCTTTTTTTCCCCCACAAATACAGCTTTCTTTATATTTTGTATTTATATCCTTTTTTACCCTTTTGATGGATATGTTTTATAGCAGAAAGTAAAAAAATATCATTTATTTTTTTTTTTCAAAATCGTTTTTTTTTTTTGCTTTTTGGCGCTGCGCTACCTTTAACTGACGATAGCGCGGTCATGCAACGCTGTACAGAAATTAAATTTATATCCTTTTTTTTACCCCCACAAATAGAGCTTTCTTTATATTTCGTATTTATATAATACCCTGCAATAACCCACAATACTCTGCAATAACCCGCAATACTCTGTAATACCCCGCAATACTCTGCAATAACCCGCAATACTCTGCAATACCCCGCAATACTGTGCAATACCCCGCAATACTGTGCAATACCCCGCAATACTCTGCCATACCCAGCCATACTCTGCAATACTTGGTGATACCCAGCCATACTCAGTCATACCCAGCAATACTCAGTCATACCCAGCTATACTCAGCTGTACTCGGCCCCTGTATGTGGCCAGGCTGTGGAAGTCTCGCACATGTGGTATCGCCACACTCAGGAGGAGTAGGAGAATCTATTTTGGGGTGTAATTTTTGGTATGTACATGCTATGTGTTAGAAATATTGTATAAATGGACTATTATGTTAAAAACTTTGTGTTAAAAAAAAAATGCGTGTTAACGACTTCCCGCCGGCCATCATACGTTTTGGGGTTCTATGTAATTTTCTAGCAAATAAGTTATGATTTTTACATGTAGGAGAGAAATGTCAGAATTGGCCTGGGTGCTCCAGAACGCCTGAAGGTGCTCCCTGCATGTTGGGCCTCTGTATGTGGCCACGCTGTGTAAAAGTCTCACATATGTGGTATCGCCATACTCGGGAGTAATAGCAGAATGTGTTTTGGGGTGTAATTTGTGGTATGCATATGCTGTGTGTGAGAAATAACCTTCTAATATGACAATTTTGTGGAAAAAAAAAAACTTGATGTTGCAAAGAATTGTGGGAAAAAATGACAACTTCAAAAAACTCATCATGCATCTTTCTAAATACCTTGGGATGTCTTCTTTCCAAAAGGGGGTCATTTGGGGGGTATTTGTACTTTTCTGGCACGTTAGGGTCTCAAGAAATTAGATAGGCTGTCAGTACTTCAGGTGTGATCAATTTTCAGATATTGACACCATAGATTGTAGACTCTATAACTTTCACAAAGACCAAATAATATACACCGATTTGGGTTATTTTTACCAAAGATATGTAGCGGTATAAATTTTGGCCAAAATATATGAAGAAAAATTACTAATTTGCAAAATTTTATAACAGAAACGGAGAAAAATGCATTTTTGTTACAGATTTTTCGGTCTTTTTTCTTTTATAGTGCAAAAAATAAGGAACCCAGCGGTGATTAAATACCACCAAAAGAAAGCTCTATTTGTGTGAAAAAAAGGACAAAAATTTCATATAGATACAGTGTTGCATGACTGAGTAATTGTCATTCGAAATGTGAGAGCACCAAAAGCTGAAAATTGGTCTGGCTATTAAGGGGGTTTAAGTGCCCAGCGGTCAAGTGGTTAAAAAAAAAAAAAAAAAGAAAAAAAAAAAAAAACACGAACCTAATTAAAAAAAAAAAAAAAAAAAAAGTATACAATCACTTTAAAGGGGTTGTAAACCTTCGTGTTTTTTCACCTATCCTACGCATTAAGGTGAAAAAACACCTGGCAGTGACCGGCCCCCCCAGCCCCCCTGCTTTTACTTACCTGAACCCCGTATTTCCCTCGGCGGGGGCGCGCTGTCTCTCTCTCCACAGGGGTCCCGGCTCTTGATTGGATAGATTCATAGCAGCGCAGCCATTGGCTCTGGCTGCTGTCAATCAAATCCAATGACGCGGGCGCCGGGGGGGGGCAGGTTCTGAGTCCGGCATCCGGTGTCTATGGACGCAAATGCTGGACTCGGGAGCGCGCCCGCAAGGTAACCCCCCCCCCAGGAGAGCGCTTCTCCTAAGGGGTTATCTGATGCGGGGAGGAGCCGCCGGGGGACCCCAGAAATAGACGATCGGGGGGTCATTCTGTGCAAAAGTGGAGGTAAGTATGATATGTTTGTTATTTAAAAAATAAATTAAAAAACTAGCCTTTACAATCACTTTAAGGATATTGATTAGTGTCACTTTAATCATGTGTGGGACAAATGTAGAATAATACGCAAACAGAAAAAAAAAAGTTACAAAATAAAAAGAACAAAACAACAACAAAAAAAACTAAGTAAAAAGGATTAAACTGGGTGGAGCAGATCTTCCTTCCTCTGCCCTCTCTCTTCTATGTTGCTGTGTAAACAAATAAAACAAAAAAATACAATGTTACAAAATAAGGATTCCTTGTATTTGTCTTCTACTGATGATTATTATGATATGGAGTCATCTAATCCTGTGAGATCCTGGACAGGGAATAAACATGCAGGCCGGGCCGGTCTATAGAAGACTCCTGTGTCTCGGGAGTGGAGGAGTTTCTCACATAAGTGTAGATTAATGTCCTCTGCATATCAATATGAAGTGTTCCCCTGACAGCGCCCCCCTGTGTGTATTCCGCTCCCCGCAGACAGAAGTGTGGATACATTTGTGTATTGGGTCTTCTCCTCTGTATTAGGTCTGCGCCCCTCAGGCCGAGTTTTTTTTTGGTGTTTATGTTTTCACAAGTGACCCTCAAATTAGATTATTTAAAAAGACTTTACCACTCACATTAGAGAATCATCCGCAAACAACGTTATCCCCCACCGCAGGAGAGAGATGTGACTGCAGAGCTAGCACTTCATGTTTCCAGTAACAGAGGATTATTATTATTATTTTTATACAGAATTTACAGCGGGGACGGAAAGTATTCAGACCTCCTTACATTTTTCACTCTTTGTTATATTGCAGCCATTTGCTAAAATCATTTAAGTTCATTTTTTTCCTCATTAATGTCCGCACAGCACCCCTTATTGTACACACAGCACCCCATATTGTACACACAGCACCCCATATTGTACACACAACACCCCATATTGTACATACAGCACCCCATATTGAACACACAGCCCCCCATATTGTACACACAGCCCCCCATATTGTACACACAGCACTCCATATTGTACACACAGCCCCCCATATTGTACACACAGCCCCCCATATTGTACACACAGCCCCCCATATTGACAGAAAAACACAGAATTGTTGACATTTTTGCAGATTTATTAAAAAAGAAAAACTGAAATATCACATGGTCCTAAGTATTCAGACCCTTTGCTGTGACACTCATATATATAACTCAGGTGCTGTCCATTTCTTCTGATCATCCTGGAGATGGTTCTACACCTTCATTTGAGTCCAGCTGTGTTTGATTATACTGATTAGGAAAGCCACACACCTGTCTATATAAGATCTTACAGCTCACAGTGCATGTCAGAGCAAATGAGAATCATGAGGTCAAAGGAACTGCCTGAAGAGCTCAGAGACAGAATTGTGGCAAGGCACAGATCTGGCCAAGGTTACAAAAATTTTTCTGCTGCAGTTAAGGTTCCTAAGAGCACAGTGGCCTCCATAATCCTTAAATGGAAGACGTTTGGGACGACCAGAACCCTTCCTAGAGCTGGCCGTCCGGCCAAACTAAGCTATCGGGGGAGAAGAGCCTTGGTGAGAGAGGTAAAGAAGAACCCAAAGATCACTGTGGCTGAGCTCCAGAGATGCAGTCGGGAGATGGGAGAAAGTTGTAGAAAGTCAACCATCACTGCAGCCTTCCACCAGTCGGGGCTTTATGGCAGAGTGGCCCGACGGAAGCCTTTCCTCAGTGCAAGACACATGAAAGCCTGCATGGAGTTTGCATGGTGATGCACTGCTCATCACCTGTCCAATACAGTCCCAACAGTGAAGCATGGTGGTGGAAGCATCATGCTGTGGGGGTGTTTTTCAGCTGCAGGGACAGGACGACTGGTTGCAATCGAGGGAAAGATGAATGTGGCCAAGTACAGGGATATCCTGGACGAAAACCTTCTCTAGAGTGCTCAGGACCTCAGACTGGACTGAAGGTTTACCTTCCAACAAGACAATGACCCTAAGCACACAGCTAAAATAAGGAAGGAGTGGCTTCACAACAACTCCGTGACTGTTCTTGAATGGCCCAGCCAGAGCCCTGACTTAAACCCAATTGAGCATCTCTGGAGAGACCTAAAAATGGCCGTCCACCAACATTTACCATCCAACCTGACAGAACTGGAGAGGATCTGCAAGGAGGAATGGCAGAGGATCCCCAAATCCAGGTGTGAAAAACTTGTTGTATCTTTCCCAAAAAGACTCATCAAAAGGGGCTTCTACTAAATACTGAGCAAAGGGTCTGAATACTTAGGAGCATGTGATATTTCAGTTTTTCTTTTTTTAAAAATCTGCAAAAATGTCAACAATTCTGTGTTTTTCTGTCAATATGGGGGGCTGTGTGTACAATATGGGGTGCTGTGAGTACAATATGGGGTGCTGTGTGTACAATATGGGGTGCTGTGTGTACATTAATGAGGAAAAAATGAACTTAAATGATTTTAGCAAATGGCTGCAATATAACAAAGAGTGAAAAATGTAAGGGGGTCTGAATACTTTCCGTCCCCACTGTATATTGCGCCAACAGTCTGACAACATGAAGGCAGACAGTAGAGGAATAATACAATTCAATACAGGAGGAATCAGAGGGAGATAATGGTTAGAGCTTCCAATGTAAAACGATGGGAGTTCTCCTCACTCATGGTACAATATGCTGCCTGTGGCTGTGTCCTCTCCTGTGTCCTCTCCTGTGTCCTCTCCCGTGTTCTCTCTCGTGTCCTCTCTCGTGTCCTCTCCAGTGTCCTCTCTTGTGTCCTCTCCTGTGTCCTCTCTTGTGTCCTCTCCTGTGTCCTCTCTCGTGTCCTCTCTTGTGTCCTCTCTCGTGTCCTCTCCTGTGTCCTCTCTCGTGTCCTGTGTCCTCTCTCGTGTCCTCTCTTGTGTCCTCTCTTGTGTCCTCTCCTGTGTCCTCTCTTGTGTCCTCTCCTTGCGTCCTCTTCTGTGTCCTCTTCTGTGTCCTCTCCTGTGTCCTCTCTTGTGTCCTCTCCTGTGTCCTCTCTCGTGTCCTCTCCTGTGTCCTCTCTCGTGTCCTCTCTCGTGTCCTCTCCTGTGTCCTCTCCTGTGTCCTCTCTCGTGTCCTCTCCTGTGTCCTCTCCTGGGGAAATGTCCATGAAATGTCAGTTATATGGACCAGAGACGCCATTTACCAGTTCTGTAGAGGACAAGGCATCGCCGTGACCCTTTATCACATATAGGAGGGCTTTGTTCTTATTTTCTTCTGGCATCTCACAAGGAAAGCTTCACTAATAATAATAATATGATTGCCAGGACATGGAGGAGAGAAAACTACCAATACAGGGAGACCACGCACACTCCATGCAGATGATGGCCCACAACCTCAGTGCTGTATATCAAAGAGGGCCTCTCCTGTCCTCTTTTGTGTCCTCTCCTGTGTCCTCTGTGTCCTCTCCTCTTTTGTGTCCTCTCCTGTGTCCTCTCCTGTCCTCATTTGTGTCCTCTCATGTCTTCTCCTGTTTCCTCCCCTGTGTCCTCTCTTGTGTCCTCCCCTGTGTCCCCTCTTGTGTCCTCTCCTGTCCTCTCTTGTGTCCTCTCCTGTCCTCTCTTGTGTTCTCTCCCGTGTCTTCTTGTGTCCTCTCCTGTGTCCTTTCTTGTGTCCTCTCCTGTGTCCTCTCTTGTGTCCTCTCTTGACCTCACTTGTGTCCTCTCTCGTGTCCTTTCCTGTGTCCTCTCTCATGTCCTCTCCTGTGTCCTCTCCTGTGTCCTCTCTCGTGTCCTCTCTCGTGTCCTCTCCTGTGTCCTCTCTCGTGTCCTCTCCTGTGTCCTCTCTCGTGTCCTCTCCTGTGTCCTCTCTCGTGTCCTCTCTCGTGTCCTCTCCTGTATCCTCTCTCATGTCCTCTCCTGTGTCCTCTCCTGTGTCCTCTCTCGTGTCCTCTCCTGTGTCCTCTCTCGTGTCCTCTCCTGTGTCCTCTCTCGTGTCCTCTCCTGTGTCCTCTCTCGTGTCCTCTCCTGTGTCCTCTCTCATGTCCTTTCCTGTGTCCTCTCCTGTGTCTTCTCTCGTGTCCTCTCCTGTGTCCTCTCTCATGTCCTCTCTTGTGTCCTCTCCTGTGTCTTCTCTCGTGTCCTCTCCTGTGTCCTCTCTCATGTCGTCTCTTGTGTCCTCTCTTGTGTCCTCTCCTGTGTCCTCTCCTGTGTCCTCTCTCGTGTCCTCTCCTGTGTCCTCTCTCATGTCCTCTCATGTGTCCTCTCTCGTGTCCTCTCCTGTGTCCTCTCCTGTGTCCTCTCTCGTGTCCTCTCCTGTGTCCTCTCTCATGTCCTCTCCTGTGTCCTCTCCTGTGTCCTCTCTCGTGTCCTCTCCTGTGTCCTCTCTCGTGTCCTCTCCTGTGTCCTCTCTCGTGTCCTCTCCTGTGTCCTCTCTCGTGTCCTCTCCTGTGTCCTCTCTCATGTCCTTTCCTGTGTCCTCTCCTGTGTCTTCTCTCGTGTCCTCTCCTGTGTCCTCTCTCATGTCCTCTCTTGTGTCCTCTCCTGTGTCTTCTCTCGTGTCCTCTCCTGTGTCCTCTCTCATGTCGTCTCTTGTGTCCTCTCTTGTGTCCTCTCCTGTGTCCTCTCCTGTGTCCTCTCTCGTGTCCTCTCTCATGTCCTCTCCTGTGTCCTCTCTTGTGTCCTCTCCTGTGTCCTCTCTCGTGTCCTCTCTCATGTTCTCTCCTGTGTCCTCTCTCGTATCCTCTCCTGTGTCCTCTCTTGTGTCCTCTCCTGTGTCCTCTCTCGTGTCCTGTCCTGTGTCGTCTCTCGTATCCTCTCCTGTGTCCTCTCTCGTGTCCTCTCCTGTGTCCTCTCTCATGTCCTTTCCTGGGTCCTCTCCTGTGTCTTCTCTCGTGTCCTCTCCTGTGTCCTCTCTCATGTCCTCTCTCGTGTCCTCTCCTGTGTCTTCTCTCGTGTCCTCTCCTGTGTCCTCTCTCATGTCGTCTCTTGTGTCCTCTCTTGTGTCCTCTCCTGTGTCCTCTCTCGTGTCCTCTCTCGTGTCCTCTCTCGTGTCCTCTCCTGTGTCCTCTCCTGTGTCCTCTCCTGTGTCCTCTCTTGTGTCCTCTTTCGTGTCCTCTCTCATGTCCTCTCCCATGTCGTCTCTTGTGTCCTCTCCTGTGTCCTCTCTCATGTCACCTCTTGTGTCCTCTCCCGTGTCCTCTCCTGTGTCCTCTCTCATGTCCTCTCCTGTGTCCTCTCTCATGTCCTCTCCCATGTCGCCTCTTGTGTCCTTTCTCGTGTCCTCTTCTGTGTCCTCTTTCATGTCCTCTCCTGTGTCCTCTCTTGTGTCCTCTCCTGTGTCCTCTCTCGTGTCCTCTCCTGTGTCCTCTCGTGTCCTCTCCTGTGTCCTCTCTCGTGTCCTCTCTCGTGTCCTCTCCTGTGTCCTCTCTCGTGTCCTCTCCTGTGTCCTCTCCTGTGTCCTCTCTCGTGTCCTCTCCTGTGTCCTCTCTCGTGTCCTCTCCTGTGTCCTCTCTCGTGTCCTCTCCTCTCCTGTGTCCTCTCCTGTGTCTTCTCTCGTGTCCTCTCCTGTGTCCTCTCTTGTGTCCTCTCTCATGTCGTCTCTTGTGTCCTCTCTTGTGTCCTCTCCTGTGTCCTCTCCTGTGTCCTCTCTTGTGTCCTCTCCTGTGTCCTCTCCTGTGTCCTCTCTTGTGTCCTCTCCTGTGTCCTCTCGTGTCCTCTCCTGTGTCCTCTCGTGTCCTCTCCTGTGTCCTCTCGTGTCCTCTCCTGTGTCCTCTCTTGTGTCCTCTCTCATGTCCTCTCTCGTGTCCTCTCCTGTGTCCTCTCCTGTGTCCTCTCCTGTGTCCTCTCTCATGTCTTCTCCCATGTCGTCTCTTGTGTCCTTTCCTGTGACCTCTCTCGTGTCCTCTCCTGTGTCCTCTCTCATGTCCTCTCCCATGTTGTCTCTTGTGTCCTTTCCTGTGACCTCTCTCGTGTCCTCTCCTGTGTCCTCTCTCATGTCCTCTCCCATGTCGTCTCTTGTGTCCTTTCCTGTGACCTCTCTCGTGTCCTCTCCTGTGTCCTCTCTCATGTCTTCTCCCATGTCGTCTCTTGTGTCCTCTCCTGTGTCCTCTCTCATGTCCTCTCCCATGTCGTCTCTTGTGTCCTTTCCTGTGTTCTCTCCCATATCGCCTCTTGTGTCCTCTGTTGTGTCCTCTCCCATGTCGTCTCTTGTGTCCTCTCTCATGTCCTCTCCTGTCCTCTCCTGTGTCCTCTCCTGGGGAAATGTCCATGAAATGTCGGTTATATGGACCAGAGACGCTGTTTACCAGTTCTGTAGAGGACGAGGCATCGCCGTGACCCTTTATCACATATAGGAGGGCGTTGTTCTTATTTTCTTCTGGCATCTCACAAGGAAACCTTCACTAATAATAATAATAATAATAATAATATTGCCAGGACATGGAGGAGAGAAATCTACCAATACAGGGAGACCGCGCACACTCCATGCAGATGGTGGCCCACAACCCCAGTGCTGTATATCAAAGAGGGCCTCTCCTGTCAGATAGATAGATAGATAGATAGATAGATAGATAGATAGATAGATAGATAGATAGATAGATAGATAGATAGATAGATAGATAGATAGATGGATGAGGAGAGATAGACAAATAAAAGAGAAGAAGGAGAAAGAGAGAGATAGATAGAAAGATACACATAAGATTTCTCTATCTCTCTCTCTCTCTCTGTATCTCTCTCTCTCTCTCTCTCTCTGTATCTCTCTCTCTCTCTGTATCTCTCTCTCTCTCTGTATCTCTCTCTCTCTCTCTCTCTCTCTCTCTCTCTCTCTCTGTATCTCTCTCTCTCTCTCTCTGTATCTCTCTCTCTCTCTGTATCTCTCTCTCTCTCTCTGTATCTCTCTCTCTCTCTGTATCTCTCTCTCTCTCTGTATCTCTCTCTCTCTCTCTGTATCTCTCTCTCTGTATCTCTCTCTCTCTCTCTCTGTATCTCTCTCTCTCTCTCTCTCTCTGTCTCTCTCTCTCTCTCTCTCTCTCTGTATCTCTCTCTCTCTCTCTCTGTATCTCTCTCTCTCTCTCTGTATCTCTCTCTCTCTCTGTATCTCTCTCTCTCTCTCTCTGTATCTCTCTCTCTCTCTCTCTGTATCTCTCTCTCTCTCTCTGTATCTCTCTCTCTCTCTCTGTATCTCTCTCTCTGTATCTCTCTCTCTCTCTCTCTCTGTATCTATCTCTCTCTCTGTATCTCTCTCTGTATCTCTCTCTCTCTCTCTCTCTCTCTCTCTCTCTCTCTCTCTCTCTCTCTCTAGAAGTGATGTGTGTAGTAGAAGGATGAAGATCTATTAATGGGGGATTCACATACTTTCACCTCTGGGGTGACTCAGAAGAGAATCATCCTGATCCCTGTAATCCCTCCTCTACACGGCTCGGAATGTTCCTTGAATACATGGAGTCGGAGTCACATATGGCGGGGTGACTCATGGGGGGGATCAGTAGGAGATCTAGGAAAAGTCGGTGGACCACAGGCTGTGTGTATGGAGAGATCGTTCTGCTACAAAGCGATTGGCGATAATAAACTCTCCACCTTTCAGAGTTACATAGTTAGTCAGGGTGAAAAAAGATAAAAGTCCATCTAGTAGTTCAACCAATAAAAAAAACAAAAAACAAATCATACGATATACACAATCCTAGACCTAAAGTAGATCCAGAGGAAGGTGAAGAACCTCAGCAAAGCGTGATCTGATTTGCTCCAGCCGGGGGAACCTGACATTGCATTATATTTTTCATGCCACCATAAAACTCGGTTTCCCATTCAAATGAACAGAAAGTGCGTCAAAAAAGCATTCAAAAAATGCACCTGTGTTGCATTTTTGGTGAATTTTTTTTTTTTTGGTCACATGTTCAAGTTTCACAGGTGCATGCTGAGAAATAAGCACCCAGAAAACGCACCAGAAGCGCAGTTTGCATTTTTTTACCACGTTTTTTGCGTTGGAGCAGTGTGTGAAAGGGCCCTTACCTGGCTGATTGGTGTTCATAAAAAAAAATTCTCAGGGAGAACTTTACTTCACGCTGTGTAAGTGTGATGGAGCGCGTGCACCCGCGCTTTCCCCCACGCTCCCACGCATCTCGTTTAGGGTAGCCTATTCATTTCAGTGGGTTGCCCTACGTGTGAGAAATCCCTGAATGTGCGCAAAATTGCAATGGCGCTGTGAGCGGCCCAATGCTCCCTTCAGATAGGCGCGAGTTTACGCAGGAACGCCGCGAGTGCGGCAACTCGTTCACTTCAATGCCCTCTACCTGTGGGAAACGCAGGGAAAGAAGTCCCTGACCCCCCCCCCAAACCGATGGCACCCCTGCCCGTCTACAAAATCGCAGCGCGGGATCAAGAACGCACACAATTTTGCGCGCATTCCCCAGGCACAAAGAGGTGATCGTAGCGTTAACAAATTCTGCTTCTACAAAAAGCTGCGTCATTTTTGCGCTTTGGTAAAAAAAAAAAAAAAGTGCAATGTTATAATCAATGGCAATGCAAAGAAAATGCGTTTGTGCGTTTCTTAAGTCGCATGTCCACATTTTCCACGTGCCTCAAAAAAATTGCAATAAACTTTAATGCAACATTTAAACAAAATGAAACACTTTAAGTGAGACTCCTGTACATGGTGTGAGCGGCTCTGCATTCACCTCCCATGAGTGACAGTGCAATTAGCCCCCCGCCCCCAGCATGGCCACAGCCAACCCCCCCCACCACCTTTGATCTCCATTATAATAATAGCCCCCCCTCCAGCCAATAGGAAGCAGGGGGTGTGGCCTGCAGGGCTCTGAATCCCATTCATCTTCTCAGTGCTGCTCAGTGAGTCAGAAGCCGCCCCAGGAGCTGAGAATTCCTATAGATCCTTCCTGAGAACTCTATACAGGGGGCTGGGGATATACTGCAAGCGTTCCCAGCCACTGGCATGGACTACTAACCCCCCCATCCCCCCCCAGCCCAGGACCAGGATGAAGGTGACTGTAAGTACCCCTCTCCTTCCTCTTCTGCAGATTTCCATCTTTTTATCACTTTGTAACAGGAAAAAAAAGATTTATTTTACTTTTTGCAACTTTGTATCTTTGGAGCGATCACCTGTACTGAGACTCTGGGATCAGGAAATATCTGGAGAAACTATTAGAAGATCTCCAGACTATTATTATTATTATTATTATACAGGATTTATATATTATTATAATACAGGATTTATAATATTATTATAATACAGAATTTATATTATTATAATTATACAGGATTTATATTATTATTATTATACAGAGTTGATAGTATTATTATTATTATTATACAGAATTTATATTATTATTATTTGTATTATTATACAGGGTTTCAATTATTATTAATTAATATTATACTGGATTTATAGATTATTATTATTATACAGGATTTATATTATTATTATTAATATTATTATTATTATTATTATTATTATATAGGATTTATATTATTATTATTATACAGGATTTATATTATTAATCATTATTATTATTATATAGGATTTATATTATTATTATTATACATGATTTATATTATTAATCATTATTATTATTATTATATAGGATTTATATTATTATTATTATTATCATTATACAGGATTTATATTATTATTATTATACAGGATTTATATTATTATTATTATACAGGATTTATATTATTATTATTATTATACAGGATTTATATAGCACCCACAGTTGTCTGTCTCCATGATGTGAATGTATAATATATATATGTGAAGCGCTGCGTAAATTGATGGCGCTATAGAAGTACCTGAAATAATAATAATGTGTTTAGTACATAGCGGGCATTCTCTGATTGGGGACCAGCTGCAATTCTTCATAAGTCTTGCACTTTGTGACTCACCTACATCTATAATGATTCTTTATTGTTTTTTTTTTGGTTTTTTTTTTTTTCTCTTTTATGATCTACAACAAGTACTGTCCATTTCACAATGTTTTCACCCAAGATTCACACAACTTTCCCCCAGGTGAAGTGGGTGTGTGAATCTTGGATAAGATCCTGGAGAAGTGAGGTGATGTAGAGGAGGTTTTGTGCTCCTTTGTATCACTTTCTATAAGAGGGTTTTGTATACAATGTATTTATTTTTATATTCTACAAGGGACTCAGCCTGAAATGCAGGTCGTAAACCCGGCACTGGATCACATGGTACAAAAGGACCATAGGATCCCCGGTTGCAGAGCGTTTCTACAATTGGTGCGTGCACTACTTTGGTGTGGTGTGGTACGATTTGAACTTGATTACATGGTACAAAACAACCATGCGATCCAGTTGCAGTGTGCTTCTGCGATTGGTGCGTGCGCTACTTTGGAGTGGGGCAATCTGAGCGAGATCGTATGGTACAAAACGGCTGTGTGCTCTGGTTGCAGATAGTTTCTATAATTGGTGAGTGCGCTACTTTGATGTGGTGCAATTTGACCGAGATCATATGGTACAAAACGACCATGTGATCCGGTTGCAGTGCGTCTTTACAATTGGTGCGTGCACTACTTTGGTGTGGTGTGGTGCGATTTGAACCAGATTGCATGGTACAAAACTGACCATGCGATCCGGTTGCAGAGCGTTTCTATAATTAGTGCAATTTGAGCCCATTTGAAAATGAATTGCACTGCACAGCTCTGAATTGCATGTGAATTGCACAGGCATGTGGTGCGATATTTAGGTGATTCAGAGGGTGGACCGGGGCTAAGAGAGCTTCTGACATGCGTTTTTTTTGTTGTTTTTTTTTACATTTTCTTTTTTTTCTTTTAAACTTCAACTTAATCCCATGCGCACTGCGATACGTCTACATTTTCCAATGCTTTGGTGTGAACTGTGCATAGAGACCGCAGTAGTAATATAATAATAATAATAATAATAATATATAGTAGTATTTTCTGCATCCTTATGTTCAGCCGGCATTTTTCTTCTTGGGTGGAGTGGCGAGGGGTTAGGGCCCTGACATTTTTTTTCTCTGTGTCCCTATTGGGGACATTTATAGATAGGTGGCACTGATAGGCGGCACTGATAAGTAACGCTGATGATGAGGCACGGATTGGCAGCACTGATGGGCACTGATAGGTGGCACTGATTAGCAGTACTGATGGACACCGATAAGTAACACTGATGATGAGGCAGTGATAGGCACTGATTGGCAGCACTGATGGGCACTGATAGGTGGCACTGATTAGCAGTACTGATGGGCACTGATTAGCAGTACTGATGGGCACTGATAGGTGGCACTGATTAGCAGTACTGATGGGCACTGATTAGCAGTACTGATGGGCACTGATAGGTGGCACTGATTAGCAGTACTGATGGGCACTGATTAGCAGTACTGATGGGCACTGATAGGTGGCACTGATTAGCAGTACTGATGGGCACTGATTAGCAGTACTGATGGGCACTGATAGGTGGCACTGATTAGCAGTACTGATGGACACTGATAAGTAACACTGATGATGAGGCAGTGATAGGCACTGATTGGCAGCACTGATGGGCACTGATAGGTGGCACTGATGGGCACTGATAGGTGGCACTGGTGAACACTAATTAGCAGCACAGGAGAGCGCTGATTAGCAGCACTGGTGGGCACTGATAAGTAACACTGATGATGAGGCACTGGTTGGCAGCACTGATGGGCACTGATAGGTGGCACTTATTAGCAGTACTGATGGGCACTGATAAATAACACTGATGATGAGGCAGTGATGGGCACTGATTGACAGCACTGATTGGCACTGGTAGGCACTGATTAGCAGCACTGGTGGGCACTGATAAGTAACACTGATGATGAGGCACTGGTTAGCAGTACTGATGGGTAACTGATGAGTAACACTGATGAGGCAGTGATGGGTACTGATTAGCAGCACTGGTGGGCACTGATAGGAGGCACTGGTGGGCACTAAGTGGACCAATGTCCCTCTAACAGAAGCCAGTTAATGGATTTTATCTTTTCTTCATACTGACAGCGTGAGGGAAAAAAAAAGCAGATAACCGCCTTCTGACAGCTGATCACATGGTAAAAAGGCCCACTGTGATTGGCCCTTTACCCTGATCAGTGATCAGCCAAGTCCCAAGAACCCATCGATCACAGCGCTTGCCGAGAGTGCACGCCACGCCCAGGGGGGTGCGCGGGCAGCTCGAGAACGGGAGGACGTCCATGTACCCCCTCTAGGCTTTTTAAGCCGTCTTTCAGTTATGGCGCCGGTGCCAAGTAGTTCATTTGGAACAGGAATTGAGAGGAAACCTTCCAATGGGGACACTTGTCGCCACAACAACTACAAGGGGACTTCCCTCATTTCTGAGATTTCCCCTCATTTCCTGTTGTGTCCCTGGGACAGGAAGTAGAGGGAAATCTAATGCAACACAAATGGCAAAAAAACAAAAAAAACAAACAAACAAAAAAATGCTGGGGTTTCCATTCTGCACTTACTATATCCAAAACTGAAAAAAAAAAAAAAAAAAAAGTTTCTTTTTCAGATAGATTTTGATGACAGGTCCACTTTAAAGATTTGCAGCCGGCATTCCCTGGACACAAGCATGTCCTGAGAAGTAATAATCCTCTTCTAGTAAGAAGTGATTTTTCCACTCAGACTCTTCTCCGCCGCCGTTTGTTGCGCAACGAAGTTTGGAAACTTTTGTGTCCTTCTGAATTTTTGGCATTTTTTTGCTGCTCCAGTTGACAGAACTGTGTGATTAAAGAGAACCTGTCCTGTGTGCAGTTCAGTATGTACCCTCTATATGGTGTCACGTGATATACATTATATTACCAAAAGTATTGGCCTACTATTGTATCTCCCTTCTTTTTTCCCTTTTAATGAATGAATTCTTATTTTGCTCCTCAAAATAAAAGAATTGTTTATATACTATATTTGATATTACTTTCAATTTATTTGAACCTTTAAAGTCCCAATTCCTGTGCTTTTCTATCATCTAATCCCGGGATGTGGTGCCAAAACCAACTGGTGTGCTCGTGTTCATAATAACCTGTCTTCTATACAATGACATGTGGACCCCGTGTTGTGTTATGACCCCTGTGCTGGGCGTCTTCTATACAGTGACATGTGGACCCCGTGTTGTGTTATGACCCCTGTGCTGGGCGTCTTCTATACAGTGACATGTGGACCCCGTGTTGTGTTATGACCCCTGTGCTGGGCGTCTTCTATACAGTGACATGTGGACCCCGTGTTGTGGTATGACCCCTGTGCTGGGCGTCTTCTATACAATGACATGTGGACCCCGTGTTGTGTTATGACCCCTGTGCTGGGCGTCTTCTATACAGTGACATGTGGACCCCGTGTTGTGTTATGACCCCTGTGCTGGGCGTCTTCTATACAATGACATGTGGACCCCGTGTTGTGGTATGACCCCTGTGCTGGGCGTCTTCTATACAATGACATGTGGACCCCGTGTTGTGGTATGACCCCTGTGCTGGGCGTCTTCTATACAGTGACATGTGGACCCTGTGTTGTGTTATGACCCCTGTGCTGGGCTTCTTCTATACAGTGACATGTGGACCCTGTGTTGTGTTATGACCCCTGTGCTGGGCTTCTTCTATACAGTGACATGTGGACCCTGTGTTGTGGTATGACCCCTGTGCTGGGCGTCTTCTATACAGTGACATGTGGACCCTGTGTTGTGTTATGACCCCTGTGCTGGGCGTCTTCTATACAATGACATGTGCCTCCTGAATTTCCAGCTGTCATATTTAAATGTCCTGAGTCTCGGTGATCTCACTCTGCCTGCGCAATACCAGGTGGGGACCAGAGAGGAGCGCAGATGGAATCAATTAGACCCTCATTAGCTGTAAAAACACTTTTCCCAGGAACTTGGAAGCGGGATCTCAACTATCCCCAATGGTCTGTAAATCCTGAAGATACAGTTTACAGAGAAGCTGCCACCAAGCCAAACACCTATGTGAGAAGCCTCTGATGAAAGCTGCTGATCTCCAAGGTTCAGAGGATGAGCGTCTCAGGAGGAGAAGAAGACCTGGTTTAGCTTTCCTTGTCCATCTTCTGTGCTTTCCCAATATTTGAATGACTCGATATGAACCTGACCAGGCGCTGTACATAGTCACCTTCACTTTTCTTCTACACCCCCCCCCCCCCCCCATATCTTGAAGTACAAACTATTTTTTAAGCTTCCACTGGCTGAACTGAATGGTGGTGGAGCTAAGCTAAGGTGACTATGTGCAACCAGGGCTTTTTTCAGCTGGAACTTGTTGGAACTCAATTCCACCACCTCTGGCTCAGGCCCTCTTCTCCCTGCTCACCGCTATCATGTGTAAATACAGAAGTCCGGCTTCTGTGTTTATAAGTGACAGCTCGTCTCCCAATGGCTCCCACGGATCTGATCTCCAGAGTGGCTCTGCTTGCAATAATCACATGTAAAATCCGGCAGGCTGGTTGTACCCAAGTTGATTAATATATCAACTTGGGTACATTCAGCCTGCCCATAAATGGATCCAATCTTGGGCTGATTCCTGCTGAACCGGCTGAGATTAGAAGCATCTATGGCCGGCTTAGGTGATCCCTACAGCCATCTAATTCTATATAAACTCCGGGGTATCCATGTCTATGCACCCTGCATGGAAACCAGTAAAAATGGAACGTGTATGAGGGGGCTCAAATGACAAAGCAAGGGGAGGGTAATTAAAGGAAGAAGACGTCATTCTCACTATGATTATACAGAAAACGTGAGAATGGACTTTAAACATTTACTATCCAGTTACCACACTGCGGTCAGAGCAGTGTACATGCAGCATCATTATATATATATGAGACCCCTGACCCCCAACCCGTGTAGTGGGCCCTTCTCTCTTCTCTCCCTCCACTATATACATGAGACCCCCAACCCCCCCCCACCCATGTACTGGACCCTTCTCTCCCTCCATTATATACATGAGACCCCCGACCCCCCACCCATGTACTGAGCCCTCCTCTCCCTCCACTATATACATGAGACCCCCGACCCCCCCACCCATGTACTGAGCCCTCCTCTCCCTCCACTATATACATGAGACCCCCGACCCCCCCACCCATGTACTGGGCCCTTCTCTCCCTCCACTATATACATGAGACCCCCGACCCCCCCACCCATGTACTGAGCCCTCCTCTCCCTCCACTATATACATGAGACCCCCGACCCCCCCACCCATGTACTGGACCCTTCTCTCCCTCCATTATATACATGAGACCCCCCACCCATGTACTGGGCCCTTCTCTCCCTCCATTATATACATGAGACCCCCAACCCCCCCTAACCATGTACTGGGCCCTTCTCTCCCTCCACTATATACATGACACCCCCGACCCCCCCACCCATGTGCTGGGACCACCTCTCCCTCCATTATATACATGAGACCCCTGACCCCCCCACCCATGTACTGGACCCTCCTCTCCCTCCATTATATACATGAGACCCCCCACCCATGTACTGGGCCCTTCTCTCCCTCCATTATATACATGAGACCCCCAACCCCCCCTAACCATGTACTGGGCCCTCCTCTCCCTCCATTATATACATGAGATCCCCGACCCCCCCACCCATGTACTGGGCCCTTCTCTCCCTCCATTATATACATGAGATCCCCGACCCCCCCATCCATGTACTGGGCCCTCCTCTCCCTCCATTATATACATGAGACCCCTGACCCCCCCACCCATGTACTGGACCCTTCTCTCCCTCCATTATATACATGAGACCCCCCACCCATGTACTGGGCCCTTCTCTCGCTCCACTATATACATGAGACCCCCAACCCCCCCTAACCATGTACTGGGCCCTTCTCTCCCTCCACTATATACATGAGACCCCCGACCCCCCCACCCATGTACTGGACCCTTCTCTCCCTCCATTATATACATGAGACCCCCCACCCATGTACTGGGCCCTTCTCTCCCTCCATTATATACATGAGACCCCCAACCCCCCCTAACCATGTACTGGGCCCTTCTCTCCCTCCACTATATACATGACACCCCCGACCCCCCTACCCATGTGCTGGGACCACCTCTCCCTCCATTATATACATGAGACCCCTGACCCCCCCACCCATGTACTGGACCCTCCTCTCCCTCCATTATATACATGAGACCCCCCACCCATGTACTGGGCCCTTCTCTCCCTCCATTATATACATGAGATCCCCGACCCCCCCATCCATGTACTGGGCCCTCCTCTCCCTCCATTATATACATGAGACCCCTGACCCCCCCACCCATGTACTGGACCCTTCTCTCCCTCCATTATATACATGAGACCCCCCACCCATGTACTGGGCCCTTCTCTCCCTCCATTATATACATGAGACCCCCGACCCCCTCACCCATGTACTGGGCCCTTCTCTCCCTCCATTATATACACGAGACCCCTGATCCCCCCACCCATGTACTGGGACCTCCTCTCCCTCCATTATATACACGAGACCCCTGATCCCCCCACCCATGTACTGGGCCCTTCTCTCCCTCCATTATATACACGAGACCCCCGGCCCCCCCATCCATGTACTGGGACCTCCTCTCCCTCCATTATATACATGAGACCCCCGCTCCCCCCTCACCCATGTACTAGGCTCTACACTCCCCCCATACCCCAAGCCCTGTGATCCTCCAGACTTCCTCTATAGCCTTCGGGCACCATAAACTGACTATTACCGAGGAGGAAGCCGCCTTCGCCGCCTCGCTCTGCAGACCATCAGTGAAAATGGGATTTGATAATAACAACAGCTGACCGACAGGTGCCAAGTCCTGTTATGATGACTGACGGGGAAACGAAATACCAAAACAGAAATATCTGCTCTGCTGAGATCAGTAAAGGGGAAGTCACCATTATATATAGTGTTCTAGTACCAGGAAAATTATTGTTCATCACCAGCCGGAAAATGGAAGGCATGCTGGGATTGGTAGCTGCACGGTATCTGAGGATAATGCCAGACAAAATGTATTATATTCGTTTTTTTCTCTTTTTTTTTTTTCTGCAAAAATAAAAATGTGTCTTATATGTAAAATGGTCACACACAGGGAGGGATGAAAACATTTTAGTAACACAGCAATTGTGTTCGTAGGGGTTTAGTAGATCCAAACCCATAATGCTAAGTTTAGATGCGGCCGCCCCTCTGGATCACATTTTCGGGGCATTTAACAGGCGGCGAGGAGATTTACTAAAGGCGAAATAGACTGTGCACTTCGCAGGCTTTGTGGGAACAGTTTGGGGACGGCCCCTTCCTGTTCCGAAATGACTGCGCACAAGTGCACAAAGCAAGGTCCATAAAGACATGGATGAGCGAGTTTGGGGTGGAGGTCCATACCTCAACCTGATAGAACACCTTTGGGATGAATTAGAGAGGAGACTGCGAGACAGTCAAGTTCCTCCACCACAAACTCGCTCCTCCATGTCTTTATGGACCTTGCTTTGTGCACTGGTGCGCAGTCATGTTGGAAGAGGAAGGGGCCATCACCAAACTGTTCCCACAAAGTTGGGAGCATGAAATTGTCCAAAATCTCTTGGTATGCTGACGCCTTAAACTTTCATTTCACTGGAACTAAGGGGGCCAAGCCCAACCCCTGAAAAACAACCCCCCACCATAATCCCCCCCTCCACCAAATGATATGGACCAGTGCACAAAGAAAGGTCCATAAAGACATGGATGAGGGAGTTTGGGGTGGGGTAACTTGACTGGCCTTGACTTGGCCCCTTAGTTCCAGTGAAGGGAACTCTTAAGGCGTCAGCATACCAAGACATTTTGGACAATTTCATGCTCCGAACTTGGTGGGAACAGTTTGGGGATGGCCCCTTCCTGTTCCAACATGACTGCGCACCAGTCCACAAAGCAAGGTCCATAAAGATGTTTATGAGCGAGTTTGCGGTGGAGGAACTTGACTGGCCTGCACAGAGTCCTGACCTCAACCCGATAGAACACCTTTGGGATGAATTAGTGCCTGACCTCACAAATGATCTTCTGGAAGAACAGTCAAACGTTCCCATAGACACACTCCTAAACCTTGTGGACGGCCTTCCCAGAAGAGTTGAAGCTGTTATAGCTGCAAAGGGTGGGCCAACTCAATATTGAACCCTACGGACTAAGACTGGGATGCCATTAAAGTCCATGTGCGTGTAAAGGCGGGCGTACCAAAACTTTTGACAATATAGTGTATGTCGGCCTTTACATGTCCCCACCGTCCTTGTTATTTGCTCACAGTAGAGGTGACGGTTGTCCCCTGTGACTTTTGAAGGCATTTCTTGTAGCGGAGAGAGATAAAGGTGGGCGTCTCTGTCAGCAACGACACCCCGAGCTGTTGACATGTGATCTTGTCACATTATGGTGGCTGCGGTGACCTCAGGTGACTCAGGCTGGTCTCCACCAGTTTATACAGTCACAGGAGGGGGGGGGGGGCACTCCTCCGAGACCAAAAGGTCTTTATGAGTACAACACTGAATTGAATAGGAGATTGCTGTGTGTACACCTTTTACCATCCCAGCAATAAATTCTTCCTGACTTACAAAAAGAAAAGAATTCTCCTATTTATACAGCGCCTACCCTCCCCCCTCCCCCCCTCCAGTTCTGCTAAAATACGCTTAGTAAATGGCGTACCTGCGCTACGCTCCACTAACCGGCAGGTTCCATAATCCGGGAGCGTTCACACCTCTGCGTTAGAAAACACACGCATGTTCTTTATTGTGATTGCTGAAACTTTTCCGTCAATCCCTAAGCCAGAAAAGCTTACGATCTATTCTCCCCGGTATGGTCAGACATATAGATGGGCCAATCTGGGTTATGTTTTTTTTTTTTTTTTTTTGATCAATCAGCGAAAACTAGGGGAGAACATTCAAACTCCATGCAGATAGTCTCCCTCTAGCCTTTGTCAGCCGCATCCTGCGACATATGTTCCTAACCCTATAGTCTTCCGTTCCTGCAGCTACAGGCCATATCTGTGGTCCTGCACATCTGGCTCGCATTAACTGCTCTGCAATGCGGTGCTGGGAAATCCACACACACAGCTCTGCAGGCAGGAAACGGCCCATTTGTGTATATCTGCCATTAAAATGGAGCCTTCCTCCCCTCATTCAATGTCAGATTGCCTCCTGATGACACCGCTGTGTATTGCTGTGGACGTGAATTGTGATTTCTTCCCCCCCTCTGGTGTGCCCATTGAGGGGTCATTCGGAGACTTTCCCCATTTATATGCAGATAGACAGAAGAGGACAATGGACTGAGGCCTAGTTCGGGCTGTCGTAACTCAGCATGGGGGCTTAATGGAGGTGATGTCACAATTACCATGTCAAACACAGATGTTCCTGAGTGCAGGAAACTTTAAATCCCAACATCACTAAGTACTACTGTGAAGGTAAAGGCCCTCATAGATGTTAGAGAACAGTCAGACAGGAAGACATAATGTTTGGCTTTCATGCCTGACTGTCCTCTAATATCTATGTCTGACTGTCCTCTATCATCTACGCCCAACTGTCCTCTAATATCTATGTCCAACTGTCCTCTATCATCTACGCCCAACTGTCCTCTATCATCTACGCCCAACTGTCCTCTAATATCTATGTCCGACTGTCCTCAAATGTCTTTGCCCAACTGTCTTCTAACAACTACGCCCAACTATGGCCCAATATTAATATATATGTCTGACTGTCTTCTAATATCTTTGCCCATATTTCCTCTAACATCTATGACAGACTGTCCTCCAATATCTATGCCCGAATGTCCTCTAACAAATATGCTCAACTGTTCTCTATCATCTTTGCCCAACTGTGCTCTAACACCTATACCTGACTGTTCTGTAATATCCATGCTCAACTGTCCTTAAAAATCTGTGGGGGCTTTAAGTTACATCTAAAATCTGTGCTCAACTGTCCTCCAACACCTATGCTCAACTGTTCTGTAATATCTATGCCTGAATGTCCTCTAACATCTGTGGGGGCCATTAGCTACATCTAGCATCTATGCCCAACGGTCCTCTAATATTTATGCCCAAATGTCCTTCAATATCTATGCCCAACTGTCCTCCAGTATCTATGCCCAACTGTCCTCCAGTATCTATGCCCAACTGGCCTACAATATCTATGCCCAAATGGCCTCTAATATTCATGCTCAACCATAGTCTAATATTTATACTCAACCGTCCTCTAATATTTATGCTCAACCGTCCTCTAATATTTATGCTCAACCGTCCTCTAATATTTATGCCCAACTGTCCTTCAATATCTATGCCCAAATGTCCCCTAACATCTGTGAGGGCCGTTATTTACATCTAAAATCTATGCTCAACTATGCTCTAGCATCTATATCCAACCATCCTCTTATATCTATGCCCAACTGTCCTATAATATTTCTGCTCAATCGTCCTCCAATATCTATGCCCATCTGTCCTCCAATATCTACGCCCAACTGTCCTCCAATATCTATGCCCAACTGTCCTCCAATATCTATGCCCAACTGGCCTCCAGTATCTAAGCCCAACTGTCCTCCAGTATCTATGCCCAACTGTCCTCTAATATTTATGCTCAACCCACCTCTAATATTTATGCTCAACCGTCCTCCAATATTTATGCCCAACTGTCTAACATCTGTGAGGGCCTTTAGTTACATCTAACATCTATGCTCAACTGTCCTCTAATATCTATAGCTGAATGTCCCCTACCATCTAGGAGGGCTTTTGGTAACATCTACCATGATGCTCTACTGTGCTCTAGCATATATGTCCAACCATCTTCTAATATCTATGCCAAACTGTCCTCTAATATTTGGGAGGGCCTTTCGTTATGGTAGTGATATTGGGACTGAAAGGCTCCTGTTCTGAGGAACGTCCCTCACAAGAACAAGTCTTCCATATCCTGCTCCATAAAGAGAGTCACCTCTGTTGACCTAGTAAGGTTAAGTCTATGATGGAGCAGACTACAGTTGTCTTTTTTACCCAACCCATGTTCCTCCTTCCAAGAGTTGCCAGTCTGTGGGCATCTGTCACCAAACTACCAATTTGCTGGTCATCTACTGTCTACTTGCAGATATAAGATTTTCATTATTCTCAGACTTGGTAAGCCTGCCTGCAATCCAGTCATCTAATAGCAAGAGCTCCATGTGGCAGTTTGTGTCTCCACCGGGAACTCTCCATCTGTGTCACCTTACTGAACCTCTGAATCACCTAAATGCAACTTCCACTGTGTCTAATGAAAGTCGCTCCCTCCTTGGCAGAATATTGATCTCTAGTGAGGGAGCAGGGATGGAGCAACCACTTGTGGGTTGGGGCAGTAGCGCCAAAGTAGAAGGTGAGCTGAGTTTAGCGAGTTGTCACCAAGGACGGAATCATCAGTATCAGAGTAGGCCTTAAGAGAAGACATGGAACAGAATCAAAACTGGTTCTCTAACTTATTCAAGGGACATCTTGCCAAGAGCAGACGGTAGGTGGGCACCTGCTTTACTCTCCTGACTTCTGATTGGCATCAACATTGAGTACCTGTCATCTTACATCTCTGGCCAGCTTATACAGGTAAAGGAGAAGGTTCTAATGAACCGATAGCTTATCCTGTAATCTACAAAGAGATAATAAGTCTATAACGATGTTAGGACCCTGTCACACCTCTGTACAGACTTCTTTTCTGTGCCCTCGGGCTTGCAGTGCTCCCTTTTGATATGTTAATATCTCTGTGGGTCACAGGGGAGGGTAATGTGATCATCGGGTAATCACACCTGAGATCTGCAAAACATTTCCAAAAGGTGAGAGGAAAACACAATCCAAGGCGTCGTACATACAGGGTTTAGTCTTTAGTGTCTCTGCAGCGATCAGCACATTTCCAATTCATATTTCCACTTTTCTTTGCAGATCTTCTCTAAAATCCTTAAGATTTCTTCGCTGCCACTTGGCACTTTGAAGTTTCAGCTCCTTCCATAAATTTTCCATAGGATTAAGGTCTGGAGACTGGCTAGGCCACTCCATGACCTTAATGTGCTTCTCCTTGAGCCACTCCTTTGTTGCCTTGGCGGTATGTTTTGGGTCATTGTCATGCTGGAAGACCCATCCAGGACCCATCTTCAGTGTTCTGGCTGAGGGAAGAAGGTTCTCACCCAAGATTTTACAATACATGGCCCCGTCCATTGGCCCCTCAATGCGGCAAAGTCGGCCTGTACCTTTAGCAGAGAAACAGCCCCAAAGCATCATGTTTCCACCTCCGTGCTTGACTGTAGGGATGGTGTTCTTAGGGTCATAGTTAGCATTTTTCTTCCTCCAAACATGGCAGGCCCTCCTCCTCAAGAAGGCACATGTACAGGCCCATCTGAAGTTTGCGAATGAACATCTAAATGATTCGGAGAAGGATCAGGAGAAAGTGCTGTGGTCAGGTGAGACCAAAATTGAGCTCTTTGGCATTAACTCGGCTCGCCGTGTTCGGAGGAAGAAAAAAAGCTGACTATGATATATATAGGGCCACCTGATGGGCACTCCCTGATAACAACTGCCCGTGTATGCCACCTTTACACAAGGCCATCGCTACAATTTAATTTCCTACTCCTCTAAAGCACCACCCATCCTTCCCATGTAATGTTTTCATGCGCCGTTAAGTTTTAATTTGAAAAAATTCCAGCGAGATTAGCCATTTTCCCTCCTGGCTGTGACCAAGTTAGGAAGAAGAGAACTTTACATAACAAGAGGATTAAAGAACCACGTAAGAGCTAATTAAAGGGGAACAAAGGGTTATTAATGAGGCGGTGTGCTATAAAGGGCCTCCATGGACAGGCCGGGGCATAAATGACGTCCTTTGATTAATCAGGCGAGTAAAAGGTGCCTGAGGGTTACGCCGACCTGCTGGCTGTTAGGTGTTAAGCTGCCCATAGAGGACATGAAGGGATTCCTCCATCCACACAAGTGAGGTGGATGGAGGAGTCCCTCCCCCTTGGGACATTTGTATTCCGGTGGCAGGACTCCTCCACTGTCACAATACACTGATCAGCAGCTTCTGTCGAAACGAGGAACCGCCATACATAGAGATTCGGCTGGTCACTGCAGAACCATCTATGGCCGGCTTAAAGAATGCACTATATTCCCAAAAGTATTGGGACACCTGCCTTTACACGTACATGAACTTTAATGGCCTCCCAGTCTTAGCCCGTAGGGTTCAATATTGAGTTGGCCCCGCCCTTTGCAGCTAGAACAGATTCAACTCTTCTGGGAAGGCCGTCCACAAGGTTTAGGAGTGTGTCTATGGGAATGTTTGACCATTCTTCCAGAAGAGCATTTGTGAGGTCAGGCACTGATGTTGGGTGGGAAGGCCTGGCTCGCTATCTCTGCTCTAATTCATCCCAAAGGTGTTCTATCGGGTTGAGGTCAAGACTCTGTGCAGGCCAGTCAAGTTCCTCCACCGCAAACTCGCTCATCCATGTCTTTATGGACCTTGCTTTGTACACTGGTGCGCAGTCATGTTGGAACAGGAAGGGGTCATCCCCAAACTGTTCCCACAAAGTTGGGAGCAGGAAATTGTCCAAAGTGTCTTGGTATGCTGACGCCTTAAAAGTTCCCTTCACTGGAACTAAGGGACCAAGTCAAGGGCAGTCAAGTTCCTCCACCCCAAACTCGGTCCATCCATGTCTTTATGGACCTTGCTCTGTGGTCCGAATCATTTGGCGGAGAGGGGATTATGGTGATGGGGGGTTGTTTTTCAGGGGTTGACCAAGTGGTGACTTGAGTCGCACCAATTAGAACGGGGACCGTTGAAATACATGGGTTCTTGACTTGTCATGCTCCTTCACATGCGTCAAGTCGCACAACAACTCGCAGCAGCGGAAATGAGCCTAAGTGCCATTTCATACAGGGGTGACTCCCGTTCTGTACTACGGAACCGTTCTAATAGGAGCGACGCAAGTCGCTCCGACTTGGAAAAAGGTTCCTGTAGTATTTTTGGGGCGACTTCAGGCGACTTGCATTGGCTTCTACACAGAAGTCGTTTTGCAAGTCGCCGCTGAAGTCGTGTGCAGGTCGCCTCGGTGAGGCGACCTGCAAGTCGTGCCGCCCCCTGTGTGAACCGGCACTCAGACGCCGACTTTTTTAGGAGTTTGCACTGCAGTCTGTAAGACGTTCGAGTTGCACGAAAGTCGCTTTGACGCAGCGCAGGGGCCTTCTTTTTAAAGTCGCATAGGTTTGGTCGGCTCTCCCGTTGAAATACACGGGCTGCGACTTTGTTGTGCCAATTAGCGGGATTACTTTTGATTGCAGCGTGTTTCAGGAGGCGGGGCTGTGACACCAAGAGAAAAAACAAAAAAACGATAGACTGAGAAAATAAAGTCGCACTCTCCAGCGGTATGGAGGAGACTGACTGAAGCAAGAAATTGCTGAACAAAGGAAGATTTTACAGTCAAGCTTCAATCTTTTTACCAACGTAAAAAAAAAAAAAGGGAAGATTTTACAGTGGAGTCCCCCTTTAAGGCCCCCCCCACCCCGAGTGGGGGGGGGGGCTGTTTATATTGGGGGTTGATGGGACAGGCTGTGCAGATCGCAGCTGACATATGTGTTTGTATAAATACCCCGAGTGTAGGGAAGGAGATGTTTGCAGGGACTTCCTGTGTGACCCGACCACAGCTCTCCGGATCCCAGGCTCCTGTGTGAGAGGTCTCACCCCGAGGATCCCACAGCCGCCCCGTCACCATCATATATTTGTGGGACGTCCCGCTGGGCCCCCCCTCCCCCCCCCCCCCGGATGGGGAAATTAAAAGCGCAAATTCCTGCAAGAAGCGATTTATCCGAGCGATCGCTGTCCAGGGAACTCTTAGCTGCTGTGCTAACGGTACAACTAAAGGAAAACAACTTCCATATCCAGTTACTATGTGGTGGGAGGGGGGGGGGCAGGGGGGGCAGCTGCCCCAGACACTGTGGTATCATGTGTGGTGGTGGTGGGGGGGCACCATGAGAATTGTTCTAGGAGGGGAAATTTGGGGAGGTGTGCTAGGAGGGGGGGGGGGGGGGTTATCGGTGAAGAGGATTTGTGCTACAAAAAGGTAATATGTTGGGGGGTATTTGTGCTATGGTGGTAAAAAAAAAATAAAAAAATTGGGAGATTGGGATTTATGCTAGTTGGGATGATTGGGGGGGTATTTGTGCTAGGAGGGGGGATTTGGAATGGGGGGGAGAGAGAATTTTTGCTCGGAGGGGGACGTTTTTTCTACGGGGAAGCATGCAGATTAGTGCTTTTTTTTTAGAGGGGGGGATTTGTGCTAGAAGGGGGGATTTGGAGTGTGTGTGTGGGGGGGGGGGGTAGAGGATTTGTGCTTGGAGGGGGAAGTTTGTTTTAGGGGGGAGCATGCAGATTAGTGCTCAGTTTTTTTTTTTTTTGGGGGGGGGGGGGGATTTGTGCTAAGAGGGGGGATTTGGAGTTGGGGGGGGGGGGGAATTTGTGCTCAGAGGGGAAATATGGAGGGTGGAGGATTTGTACTCAGAGGGGAAAGTTTTTTTTAGGGGGAGCATGCAGATTAGTGCTCAGTTTTTTTTGGGGGGGGGGATTTGTGCTAAGAGGGGGGATTTGGAGTTGGGGGGGGGAATTTGTGCTCAGAGGGGAGATAGGAAGGGTGGAGGATTTGTACTCAGAGGGGAACGTTTTTTTTTAGGGGGAGCATGCAGATTGCTGCTCAATTTTATTTGAGGGGGAGGGGGGGGGGGACTAGTGCTGGGAGGGGGGATTTGGAGTTGGGGGGGGGGGGATTTGTGCTCAGAGGAGAAATTTTAGGGTTGGAGGATTTGTGCTAAGAGGAGCAAGGTTTTTTTTGTTTTTTTTATTTTTTTTTTAGGGGTGAACATGCAGATTTGTGCTAGGAAGGATTCTTTTCAATAGGAGATGCTGAAACCTCTGCATCAGGAAAGGATTCTTTATAGTAAGAGATGTTGCAATCTCTGCATCAGGAAAGGATTCTTTTCAGTAAGAGATGTTGCAATCTCTGCACCAGGAAAGGATTCTTTTCAGTAAGAGATGCTGCAATCTCTGCACCAGGAAAGGATTCTTTTCAGTAAGAGATGCTGCAATCTCTGCTTTAGGAAGGGATTTTTCTTCAGTAAGAGACGCTAAAATCTCTACATCAGGAAAGTATTCTTTGCAGTATAAGATGCTAAAACCTCTACACCAGGAAAGGTTTCTTTATAGTAAGAGATGCTGCAACCTTTGTATCAGGAAAGGACTTTTTTTTTTTTTTTTTTTAGTATGAGAAGCAGCAAACCTCTGCATCAGTAAAGGGTTCTTCTCAGTAAGCGAGGCTGCTACCGCTGCATCAGGAAAAAATTCTTTTCAGTAAGAGATGCTGCAAGCGCTGCATCAGGAACAGATTTTTTTTTCAGTAAGAGACGCTAAAATCTCTACATCCAGGAAAGGATTCTTTGCAGTATAAGGTGCTGAAACCTCTGCATCAGGAAAGGATTCTTTTCAGTAAGAGATGCTGCAACCTTTGCATCGGGAAAGGATTCTTTACGGTAAGAGCTGTGAAATAGTTTACCACAGGAGCCGGTTCTAGACAACTTAATAGATTTACTAAAAAAAAAAAAACAGGCTGGGACATGTTTCTAAATGCAACAAATATAAATGGCTATGTATGGCTATGTATAAGGCCTAGGTGAAGACATCTACGCAGGGATACGGGGAACAAGATGAACCTTAGAGCCAATCAGCAGACAGCTGAGGTCCCATTGAAGGGCTCCATGTTCACGTGGGATTCTGTCTTTCCTGACGGGGTGTTTATACAAACGAAGAGCGGATTTATACAGACACTTTGGGAACCACATGAAAGCGTTGGGTCACGTTTCGGGAGGGGGGGGACGTCACATTACACTCTACTGTCGGCTGTCAGTTTATCCACCAAACCAAAACATTTTCCTTAACGCGGGGAAAGCCATGACCTGTGCGGAGAGGAGACCCCCCCCCCCGCGCGGTGGGATGCGGTCGTGGATCAAGCGGGAGGTATTTGGGTTGCAGAGGATTCTGGGAGGTGACGGCTCTGGCCATCTTGATAGGAGAATGGGTGACGTTACTCTCCCTTTGTTTTGTTTTTTCGTGGTCTTCTCCTTTTATGTAGATTTCTATGGAGAAGACGGCCCGCTAGGACATTGTATTCCTTCTGTTCTGTTTACAAGTTCCGAGTCGCACCGCCGCCGCCACCGCCACCGCCTCCTAACTCTTTACGGGTCATTTCCAGGGAAAGTGTAATTATAGAGCAACCTCTTTACAAGAGCTTCTTACCTGTATAATGTTCTCCTGAGGATCCTCTCCAAGTTTTATGACTGTAGAGCTTCCAACGTGCAATTATTTCCTTATGTTTATTGGTGCCGCTTCCTGAACTCTTCTTCCACATTCTGTTAGGTTACGGCCTTATTCCAAAATGGATTCAATTCATTATTTTCCTCCAAAATTCTACAAACAACAATCCCCCATAATGACAACCTGAAAGAAGTTTGTTTGAAATCCTTGCAAATTTAATAAAAATAAAAAAAAAACGAAAACAATCCCATGCAGATAAGTATCACAGGCTCCTCCCATGTACATAAGTATCACAGGCTCCTCCCATGTACAGAAGTCTCACAGGCTCCTCTCATGTACATAAGTATCACAGGCTCCTCCCATGTACATAAGTATCACAGGCTCCTCCCATGTACATAAGTATCACAGGCTCCTCCCATGTACATAAGTATCACAGGCTCCTCCCATGTACATAAGTATCACAGGCTCCTCCCATGTATATAAGTATCACAGGCTCCTCCCATGTACATAAGTATCACAGGCTCCTCCCATGTACATAAGTATCACAGCCTTTGCCATGACACTCAGAATTGATCTCAGGTGCCTCCTGTTTCCACTGATCATCCTTGAGATGTTTCTACAACTTGATTGGAGTCCACATGTGGTAAATTCAGTTGATTGGACATGATTTGGAAAGGCACACACCTGTCTATAGAAGGTCCCACAGTTACCACTGCATGTCGGAGCACAAACTAAGCCATGAAGTCCAAGGACTTGTCTGTAGACCTCCGAGACAGGATAGTATGGAGGCACAGATCTGGGGAAGGGTACAGACAAATGTCTGCAGCAGATCCCAATGAGCACAGTGGCCTCCATCATCCCTAAATAGAAGACGTTTGGAACCACCAGGACTCTTCCTAGAGCGGGCCACACGGCCAAACTCGGAAGGCCCTTAGTCAGGGAGGTGATCGAGAACCTGATGGTCACTCTGAGCTCCAGCATTTCTCTGTGGAGAGAGGAGAACCTTCCAGAAGAACAACCATCTCTGCAGAACTCCACCAATCAGGCCTGTATGGTAGAGTGGCCAGACGGAAGCCACTCCTCAGTAAAAGGCACATGACAGCCCGTCTGGAGTTTGCAAAAAGGCACCTGAAGGACTCTCAGACCATGAGAGACAAAATTCTCTGGTCTGATGAAACAAAGATTGAACTCTTTGGCCTGAATGGCAAGCGTCATGTCTGGAGCAAACTAGGCACCGCTCATCACCTGGCCAATACCAGCCCTACAGTGAAGCATGGTGGTGGCAGCATCATGCTGTGGGTATGTTTTTCAGTTTTCAGCGGCAGAAACTAGGACACTAGTCAGGATCGAGTAGAAGGTGAATACAGCAATGTCAGAGACATCCTTGATGAAAACCTGCTCCACAGCACTCTGGACCTCAGATTGGGGCGAAGGTTCATCTTCCAACAGGACAACGACCCTAAGCACACAGCCAAGATAACAAAGAGTGGCTACGGGACAACTCTGTGAATGTCCTTGAGTGGCCCAACCAGAGCCCAGACTTGAACCCGATTGGAGAGATCTGAAAATGGCTGTGCACCGACACTCCCCATCCAACCTGATGGAGCTTGAGAGGTCCTACAAAAAAGAATGGGAGAGACTGCCCAAAAATAGGAGTGCCAAGCTTGTAGTATCATACTCAAAAAGACTTGAGGCTGTAATTGGTGCCAAAGGTGCTTCACCAAAGTATTGATGAAAGGCTGTGATACTTATGTACATGGGAGGAGTCTGTGATACTTATGTACATGGGAGGGGCCTGTGATTCTTATGTACATGGGAGGAGCCTGCGATACTTATGTACGTGGGAGGAGCATGTGATACTTATGTATGTGGGAGGAGCCTGTGATACTTATGTACATGGAAAGAGCATGTGATACTGATGTACATGGGAGGAGTCTGTGATACTTCTGTACATGGGAGGAGTCTGTGATACTTATGTACATGGGAGGAGTCTGTGATACTTATGTACATGGGAGGAGTCTGTGATACTTATGTACATGGGAGGAGTCTGTGATACTTATGTACATGGGAGGAGCCTGTGATACTTATGTACATGGGAGGAGCCTGTGATACTTCTGTACATGGGAGGAGTCTGTGATACTTCTGTACATGGGAGGAGTCTGTGATACTTATGTACATGGGAGGAGTCTGTGATACTTATGTACATGGGAGGAGCCTGTGATACTTATGTACATGGGAGGAGTCTGTGATACTTATGTACATGGGAGGAGCCTGTGATACTTATGTACATGGGAGGAGCCTGTGATACTTATGTACATGGGAGGAGCCTGTGATACTTATGTACATGGGATTCTTTTCCTTTTTTATTTTTATTTTTAAAAAATTTGAAAAGATTTCAAACAAACTTCTTTCACGTTGTCATTATGGGGGATTGTTTGTAGAATTTTGAGGAACATAATGAATGAATTAATTCATTTTGGAATAAGGCTGCAACATAACAAAATGTGGAAAAAGTGAAGCGCTGTGAATACTTTCCAAATGCACTGTATATATATATGAATTAGAGGTTTATAGGTTCCCTTATAGGGCTGTGGAGGGGCATTTGGGGAGTGTGTTGGCATTGTCAGTAGTAAACAGTCAGCGGCCATCATGGCAGAAGTGAGATCTGCTGTCGATCGGTGGGGGACAGCTGTAGGACCTGCTGACCGTCTCTCGGCCGTGTGAAAGGAGCCATTGTTCTCGGGTCCCTCCACCATCAGCTGAGAGGAGTCATTTTCCCTTTAAACCAGCTGCTCCATGCAGCAAATGCTGAGGATAAAAATATAGGAGGTTCAGGTTTCCTTCCCGGCATCCCAAAACAACTTTCTAGGTTTATTTTTTTTTCTGCTGACATTCTGAAAATGTGGCTGTCAATGTGATTGGCCGAGAGGGGAGAGATTTATCTCCCGCTGGGAAATAATAAAGGGAACCTAGGAACTATTTTCAATGAGCGCAGATCTCAGATATACTGTAAAGTGCGAGTGAACCCAACAATAAAATACTGTATATTACAGATCACCAGTCCCTAGCTGTGGCGACTGCATTTGTTTTCTTGTTTTTTCATCATTTTCACCTGGTGATCCTGCCAATAACACACTTCCTGTCCTATAGCATTACAAGGGCCGCATTGTACATTTTACACCTACATTCCCCATCAGGGTCCCCATCAGAGCCCCCCCTTTACATTGTGGTCCCCATCAGAACCCCCCTTTACATTGTGGTCCCCATCAGAGCCTGTCTTACATAAGGTTCCCCATCAGAGCCCCCCTACATCAGGGTCCTCATCAGAGCCCTCCCTTTACATGGTGGTCCCCATCAGAGCCTGTCTTACATAAGGTTCCCCATCAGAGCCCCCCTACTTCAGGGTCCCCATAAGAGCCTTCTATTTACATTGTGGTCCCCATCATAGCCCCCCTACATCAGGGTCCCCATCAGAGCCCCTCCTGTAGATCGTGGCGACCATCAGAGCCTGTCTTACATAAGGGTCCCCATCAGAGCCCCCCTACATCAGGGTCCTCATCAGAGCCCCCCTTTACATCGTGGTCCCCATCAGAGCCTGTCTTACATAAGGTTCCCCATCAGAGCCCCCCTACTTCAGGGTCCCCATAATAGCCTCCTATTTACATTGTGGTCCCCATCATAGCCCCCCTACAGTAGGCTCCCCATCAGAGCCCCCCCTTACATCAGGGTCCCCATCAGAACCCCCCCTACATCAGGGTCCCCATCAGAGCCCCCCCCCCCCACACCAGGTTTCCCATCAGAATCCCCCCTACATCAGGGTTCCCATCAGAGTCCCCTCTTTACATTAGGGTCTTAATCAGAGCCCCTTTTACATCACAGCCTCCATAAGAGCCCCCCTTACATCAGGGTCCGCATCAGAGTCTGAATTTACATCAAAGCCCCCTATCAGGGTCCCCCTTACATCAGAGTCCCCATCACAATCTGCCCTTACATCAGGCTCTCCATCAAAAGCTCCTCTTACATCACAGTCCCCATCAGAGGCCCCCTTAAATTAGGCTCCCCATCAGAGCCCCACTTACATCAGTGTTCCCATCAGAGTCCCCTCCTTACACCATGGTGCCCATCAGAGCCCCCCCCCTTCCATCAGGGTCTCTATCAGAGCCCCCCTTACATTGGGCTCCCCATCAGAGACCCCCCCTTACATCACAGTCCCCATCGGAGCCTCTTCTTACATTAGCCTCCCCATCAGAGCCCCACCACCATGCCAGGGTTTGCATACACTTTAATAACTAGTATAGTCCTGCCCTGGGGGGGTGGGGGGGGGGTACAAGGTAGGTTAATTTCATCCAATAAGAGAATCCAAATGTACTTTGGCTGGAGTTGCTGTCCCTCTCCCTGGACCAATGAGTAAGATAAGAAGACGAGAGGGGGACACCTAAGCCAGTGCCCGGACAAGGTTATCTAGAGCCCATACCAAACTGTGACCCCCCCCCCCCCCAAAATGTATGAGCATTAGGTGTCAGCAACCCCCCCCCCCAAAAAAAAGTGAGCACTAATCCGCATGCTTACCCTCTAAGCATAAATTCCCCCCCTATCCCCCCCCAAAATACATGAGCATTAGGTGTCAGCAACCCCCCCCCCCAAAAAAAAGTGAGCACTAATCTGCATGCTTACCCTCTAAGCATCAATTCCCCCTCCTCCCAATACAAATCTGCCCCCTATCCCTCCTCCAAGCTCAAATCCTCTCTCTTCAAATCCCCCCCCCCCCCCCCCGAAAAAAAAAATAATTTCCCCTCCTAGCACAAATTCCCTCCAATTCCCTCCCCTTCTACTATATCACCTCTTCTAACACAACCCCCCCCCCCCCTCACCTTTTTTACAAATCCTCTTCCCCCATCACAACACAAATCTCCCCAAAATCACCATTCTTAGCACCCCCCCCCCATATCCTCTCCTAGAACAATTCCTATCCCCCTGTAACCCTCCAAATTCCCCCTCCCGACACAAATCAACCCCCCTATTATCTCCTTGAGGTGCCCCCCCCACTTCACATGATACCACAGTGCCCAGGGCACTGCCCAGCCGCCCCTTTTGCCCCCCCCCCCCCGTGTTGTCCCGGCCCTGACCTGAGCTGAGCTCTTGGGGTAACCCTATTTTGGGGCTCTGAACAAAACCTGCAACCTCCAGGCACCTCCAGGCATTCCATTGATATTGCCGTTTGGGCCGGTTTTAGCCGGTGACGGGCTTCCTTCACCTCCAGGAGAGGCTGAGCACAGGGCCTGGTTTTTTTTTTTGGGATGGCCGAGTGGAAATGTGCAATCAGGATTTTACCACGGTTGGTTTGTTTTGAACAGAAAGTAACCGTGTCAGCCGGTGAAAGGTCTGCTAATAATTATTTTCCTACTTCAAAGTTCCTGTAGGAGTTTCATGTGCCTCCGTATTGGGGATCTGCTTCTATTTAACATACTGTTCTCTCCTGAGCACATGATTGTCATTTCATGACGACAACCAAATTCGCTCGATATCGCACTTCCTACCCCATTAAAGACGTATTCAGGAGCTGACACCCTGGCTTACTGTTTTTTTTTATTCTTAAAAAGTATCTACAGAGTATTGGGTGTTAGAATCCCTGTCTGGTTTTTATTACTTGGTTTTATGGCGTGTCTTTGCTGCTGAGTTAACTATTGGCCATTCTTCTGAATATTTCTCAGCAAAGACCGGTCTGTTCAGAAGTCCACCAATGCCCCGATACTTTGCCCCGATGAAGGGGGATGTTGTGGCCCCCAAAAGGCTATGGGGAGATTTAGTATAACCGGAGAGTGCAAAATCTGGTGCAGCATCTGGTGGGGACCCTGATGTAAGGGGGCACTCTGGGAACACTAATGTAAGGGGGGAACCCTGATATAAGGGGGAACTCTGATCGGGACCCTGATGTAAGGGGGCATTCTGATGGGGACCATGTTGTAAGAGGGGACACTGATGGGTACTCTCATGTAAAGGGGCCACTCTGATGGGGACCCTCATGTAAGAGGGGGCACTGATGGGTACTCTCATGTAAGGGGGGACTCTGATGGGGACCCTCATGTAAGAGGGGGCACTGATGGGTACTCTCATGTAAGGGGGCACTCTGATGGTGACCCTGATGTAAGGGGGGGACTCTTATGGGTACTCTCATGTAAGGGGACATACTGATGGGGACCCTGATGTAAGGGGGCACTCTGGGAACCCTGATGTAAGGGGGGAACCCTGATATAACGGGGACACTCTGATGGGAACCCTGATGTAAGGGGGCACTCTGATCGGGACTCTGATGTAAGAGGGGGCACTGATGGGTACTCTCAGGTAAGGGGGGACTCTGATGGGTACTCTCAGGTAAGGGGGCACTCTGATGGGGACCCTCATGTAAGGGGGGACTCTTATGGGTACTCTCATGTAAGGGGATATACTGATTGGGACACTGATGTAAGGAGGGGGCACTCTTGACGGGGACCCTGATGTAAGGGGGAACTCTGATTGGGACCCTGATGTAAGGGGGTGGGGCACTGTGATGGGGACCCTGATGTAAGGGGACATTCTTATGGGTACTCTTATGTAAGGAGGTCTCTGATTTAAGGGGGGACTCTGATGGGCTCAAGTTTATTTGGAATGTCTTTGCTTTGTTTTACTGAAGACTCTGTTCCTCTAAATCATATCATGCAAAAAAAAAAAAAAAAACCTCAATGTAAAACTTATGCATTCATTTCTTAATTCTTTTATTTATAAAACAGTTTTTTTTTTGCCCCAGTGAATATTTGTTAAAATATACAAAGTGGCCCTTGCAGTGAGAAGTTGGGGGGCCCCTGGTAGAAACCATCCTAGCAGTAGTAGAGTATTGTACCACGTTAGCCATTGATTAATGCCACAAATATGGAGTGTAAGTGATCCCCCTTTTTTGGGTAAGTGGAGTTATTGAAGCTTTCAGGGTAACTTTGATCCCTTCGTCAATCAAATGTAGAAAGCCCGAGGAAGGGGTCCAAATCAGCCCAAGAGCTTGCATCTTTAAATAACTTGGGTTACCCAATAAAGGGGAACACTTACACTCCGAACTTTCCGTATAAACCATATAATGAAGCTTCACTAATAATCACTATCAGTTCTTAGCCTGAGGATACTCAGCGTCCGGTTCCATGACCCAAACTAACCCAACACCGTCTTTCTCTCGTAGAACATGTTGGCCAGAGCGTTGTACGATAACAAGGCCGAGTGCGCGGACGAGCTCGCCTTCCGTAAAGGGGACATCTTGACTGTGTTGGAACGAAACGTCTTCGGCAGCGAAGGCTGGTGGCGGTGCTACCTACACGGGCGGCAAGGCCTTGCTCCAGCCAATCGTCTTCAGCTCTTCACCATCCAGCAGAATGACTCTCCTTCTTCCACGAACATCAGCTATAACTCTCTGGGGAGGCGGCCGAGCCCGCAGAACATCTACCAGGTGCCCTCAGCACCCAAGGTGGAGTCTGGATCTATGTATGAGCCGATGGAGAACCTGTACATCTCCCCGATGACACCAAAGACCCCATCTGGGGACATCTATCAGACTCCGCTCTCATCTCCTGCCGAAATATTTTATGAAAAAGCCAACAGCTCCACCAGTCAGGTAAGGCGATGGAGAGAGATGTCACCAAGCGTTACATCTTAAAGTTAAAAAAAATGTTAGTCATATTGTCATTTATTTAAAAATCAATCGTTCTATGTGTGTGTGGCTGTGTACTGTGCGGGGCGCCGGACTAATAGGTTTCTATGAGGTCCGTCACTTTTTTTTACAAGGACGTGATTAGAGCCTGAGGCTCTAATTGGCTTGTTTTAGGTTGTCCTCTGTTCCCCGAGCCCTCCCACTTTGTGATGTTAGCGAATCAATATTCACCATCGGTTTCTGGCTTCTCCCAGGCCAATCAGGATCTCAGCACCCGCTTCCTTTCCAGCCGGGAGGAGAAGCAACGGCCCCGGAGCGAGGAGCAGCAGCCCTACCTCGGATCCTCCTCATTTACCTCCTAAGGTAATGAGGCCTCTGATCACCGCTTTCCCGTCTGTCTCCCATGGGGGGGGGATCGCCGCCTTCCAGTGCCGGGACAAGATCATCTAGAGCCCACGGCAAACATACCAAACTCCCACAAATCCTCTACTCCTCAAATTTCCCCTCCAAGCACAAATCCTCCCCCTAATTTCCCCTCCTAGCATAAATACCCCACAATCATCCCTACTAGCACAAATCCCCCCCCTCCCCCACCAAAAAAAGAATTTCCCCTCCTAGCACAGGTTCCCTTTCCTAGCACAGGTTCACCTTTTCTAGCACAAACCCCCCAAATCCTTTCGCCCGCCCCCCCTCCTAGCACAACCCCCCCCCCCTCAAAAGAATTTCCCCTCCTTGCAGCAGGTTCACTCCCCCATCTACTATATCACCTCTTCTAGCACAAACCGGCCAAATCCCCCCACCTCCCCAGCACAAATCCTCTTCCTCCATCCCCCCTTCCAACACAAATCGCCATTCCTAGCACCCCCCCCTCCCCCCGATTTCCTCTTCTAGAACAATTCCTATCCTCTGCCACCCTTCAAATTCCCACTCCCGCTCCCAACACAAATCAACCCCCCCACCCCACCATCATCACCTTTAGGTACCACCCCCCCCACCCTCACTTCACATGATACCACTGTGCCCAAGGCAGCCGCCCCTTTTGCCCACCCCTTGTCCTGGCCCTGCCACCTTCCCATCCATCTTTTTGTTTGCCGCCCCCCCCCCCCCCCTGTAAGATATCGAACACCAGTCGCCTCTGACTTTCAGTACTGGAAAGGAGTCTTTACAACCGAAGAGAAGGTCCAAATTCAACTAAAGAAGCTGGCTCTAGTCAACTGTTAGACAAACCCCCCCCACCCAAAAAAAGTCTGGATGTGTATAAATTATACTGTAGGATGGTAATATGGGGAATTTCCATCGGCCTCGGAGGATTAACAAGGAATTGTTTTCACTGTTAAAAGTCTTAAAGAGGAACTTCAGTTTGTTTTTTTTTAAAAGTCACCAGCTACAAATACTGTATATAGCAGTGCCGGGGTACCGGGGAAGTCTTCCCGAGGAACCAGGGTTGGCTCTCCAATGCTCCTGTGCAGCGCTTTATGAATGGTCCTAAACCCTCATGGGACATGTGACCTCTCCCAGAAGGCTCCAGGGGCTGGGCAAGGGGCATCCCCCCCCTCCATAATTCAGTTACAGGTCTGGGGGGGGGGGGGAGATGCCATCCAGCAGGACTTCACTTTTTGAGCAAAGTTCCACCATATAGTGAATAACGCTTATGGTACCCCAGCAATCGTGATCCCGGCAACAACTCACCGGCACGATGATTGCTATAGAGCAGGGGGCTCCAAACTGTGGCCCAGGGGCCAGATGTGGCCCTTTGCTTACCTTTATCTGGCCCTTAGGGCACTATTCCTCCCACTGACACCAATGATGGGGCACTATTTCTCCCACTGACACCAACAATGGGGCACTATTCCTTCAACTGACACCAAGAATAGGGCACTAGTCCGCCCACTGACATCAATAAAGGGGCACTATTCCTTCAACTGACACCAATGATGGGGCACTATTCCTCCCACTGACACCAATGATGGGGCACTATTCCTCCCACTGACACCAATGATGGGGCACTATTCCTTCAACCAACACCAATGATGGAGCACTAGTCCTCCCACTGACACCAATGATGGAGCACTATTGGTGTCAGTGGGAGGAATAGTGCCCTAAGGGCCAGATAAAGGTAAGCAAAGGGCCACATCTGCCCCCTGGGCCGCAGTTTGGAGCCCCCTGCTGTATAGCAATCATCGTGCTGGTGAGTTGTTGCCGGGATCACGATTGCTGGGGTACCATAAAGCGTTATTCACTATATGGTGGAAATTTGCTCAAAAAAGTGAAGTCCTGCTGGACCCCACCCCCCCAGACCTGTAACTGAATTATGGGGGAGGGGGTGCCCCTTGCCCCGCCCCCTCCTGGAGCCTTCTGGGAGATGTCACATGTCCTATGAGGGTTTAGGACCATTCATAAAGCGCTACACAGGAGCATTGGAGAGCCAACCCTGGTTCCTCGGGAAGACTTCCCCGGACCCCTGGCACTGCTATATACAGTATTTGTAGCTGGTGACTTTTTAAAAAACAAACTCAAGTTCCTCTTTAAGACTTTCAACAGGGAAAAGAATTCTTTGTTAATCCTCCGAGGCCGATGGAAATTCCCCTATATTACCATCCTACAGTATAATTTATACACATCCAGACTTTTTTTGGGTTGGGACTGGCCCTTTGCTTAGAAAGTTTGCTATACAGAACAGATTAATACTTCTGATGACATGCATTGCTCCCTCATTGGCTAGATTAGATGAGCGAGTCGTTGCTCTCTTGCTGGTACCGGCAGGTAAAATTGTGCAAACGTTTTTCTCAACGGCGCTTTTCTCATTCGACCTGCGAGGGGGGAGGGGGGGGTGACATATGAAAAGAGGTGACATTTGGTAAGCCTGAGGTTGCCTTCCTCGGGATCCATTGTGGGTTCAGAGTCAAAGGATGCATATATTTTTTTTTTTTTGTTGCGTTCCATCTGAACGGGTGACAGCTTTACGTAAGCGATTGCTGAAAACATGGCGGGGCCATAAGGGGAACCTCTGTACAGCTCTATTCGGGCCCCGCTGAACCCTCGCTCCTGGATTTTGCACGACACAAATGTTTAAGCACTTGACATATTCAGCTGTTGGGAGCAGCTGGGTCACGTCTCCAACAGGAGCCAAAAAAACGGGGCCGGTGCACGGGGCCCCTCCACTTCAGGCCTGGGTGCTGGGAGAGAAGATGCATTCCTCTCCTGCTTTCCTCATCAGTCAGCAAAATGTTTTATTTATAGAAAAGCTGTTTTTTTGGATCTTGTGAGGAACAAGCTGTGTAAAGCCTCCCGAAATGTTCAGCTCCTTAAAGCTCCGGAGCCTTTTAAAGTAGCAACAAATCTGAAAATACAATTTACTGAAGGTGTGTGCAGACAGGTGGCCACAACCTGCTTGGAAAGTGAGATGTCTTGGAGTAAAGCCTCGTCGTACACACAATCGGACTTTCCAACGGGAATTGTGTGATGACAAGGCTGTTGGCGGTAAATCCGACCGTGTGCACGCTCCATCGGACAAATGTTGTCGGATTTTCCGCGGACAAATGTTGGATGGCAGGTTTTCAAATTTTCCGCCGACAAATGTCTGTTGTCTGATTTTCCGAGCGTGTGTACAAAAGCGCAAAGTACAAACATGCATGCTCGGGAAGCAAGGACGAGCCGGAAGCAGTCGGTCTTGTAAACGAGCGTTCGTAATGGAGAATTAACATTCGTGACGCGGAAATTTATGAAATCTGGAAATGCAGCGCACAATTCTCTTCTTCTTTAATGGGATAATAATGAAGCTGCTTTGCTGGTGATACTGATGGAGATATTGCAAATGAAAGGCTTTTTTCTTTTTATTTGGGGCAAGTTACCACAACACCATTATCCCGTAGTTTTTAAGATCAAAGATACAACTATGTTGGTGTCCCTTGTCAATTAACAATTGTATTTATTACATTGTATTTTTTTTAATGTAACTGCCTACTCCCAAACTGTGATTTGAAGTAAAACACATAGCCAAGCAGGGGCATTGCTAGGTCTACAAAAGATCTGGGGCTAGAGCCCATAGCAACATAGTAAAGAAAGTCATACGCTTGGGCTGGCATACACATGTGTGTGTGTATATATCCCCAGAGAGCCCCCCCTCACATCAGGGTCCCCAGAGAGCCCCCCCCCCTCACATCAGGGTCCCCAGAGAGCCCCTCCTTACATTAGGATCTCCAGAGAGCCTCCCCCTTGCATCAGGGTTCCCAGAGAGCCTCTCCCTTGCATCAGGGTCCCCAGAGAGCCTCCCCCTTAAATCAGGGTCCCCAGAGAGCCTCCCCTCACATCAGGGTCCCCAGAGAGCCCCTCCTTACATTAGGATCTCCAGAGAGCCTCCCCCTTGCATCAGGGTTCCCAGAGAGCCTCCCCCTTGCATTAGTGTCCCCAGAGAGCCTCCCCCTGAAATAAGGGTCCCCAGAGAGCCTCCCCCTTGCATCAGGGTTCCCAGAGAGCCTGCCCCTTGCATCAGGGTTCCCAGAGAGCCTCCCCCTTGCATCAGGGTCGCCAGAGAGCCTTCCCCTTAAATTAGGGTCCCCAGAGAGCCTCCCCCTTAAATCAGGGTCCCCAGAGAACCTCCCCCTTAAATCAGGGTCCCCAGAGAGCCTCCCCCCTGCATCAGGGTCCCCAGAGAGCCCCCCACTTACATCAGGCTCCCCAGAGAGCCTCCCCTCCCCTTGGGGATCCCTGCAGAGACTGTGGGCTATGGGCCCCAGATTCGGGGCTATAGCCCCAAAAGCCACCCCCTAGCGACGCCACTGAAGCCAAGTATTGTTCTACACAATTTTTTTTACTTTGCATTTAAAAAACAAAACAAATAAAATTAGACATGCTATAGAACTTCACCAAAAATTGCATTCTATGCATCCAAAAATATAGAAAATATAACAAATCAAATCACCATTATTCAACCAAAAAAATAACGTCAAAGCAATAACTCCAAGGCCAATAATAAATAACACGCTATCTCCTCCGATTCCGCAACATGGCTGGTTGACGAACGGCTGCTCAGAGACGAACTGAAAAGCGTGAAATGAAAAACGCGAATTGAAAAAAAGCGAATCAACACTCACCAAACTTCCACTAACACGAAATTAGCAGAAGGAGCCCAAAGGGCGGCGCTAAAGAGCTGAATAACAACGTAGTACGTCACTACGTTCATAATTGTTGGCCAACAATTGTGTGGCCATGTGTGTGTGCAAAACAAGTTCAGACAAAATTCCACGGTTTCGTTGGCCAATAATCTGATCGCGTGTACGAGGCTTTAGCGCAGTGGTCATCAACCCTGTCCTCAGGGCCCACTAACAGGCCAGGTTTTAAGTATTACCTTGGGGGAGATGCAGACTAGAATACGGCAATCACTGAGCAGCAAATGATATCACCTGGGATGTATTTCAGTTATCTTGCAAACCTGGCCTGTTATTGGGGGTCCTGAGGACAGGAGTTGGTGACCACTGCTTTAGAGTTGCCACCTCATCCCTTTAAACATGAACACATATTAATTACACGGGTTCTGTGGCTGATTAAGGTGGTAATTAAACTCACTTGTTGTCTTATCTGCAATTAATTAGCCTTGGAACCTGTGTAATTCACATGTGTTCAGGTTTAAGGGGATGAGGTGGCAACCCTACGTGGAGTCCATTGTCATTTATTGTTCGCAGAGGAGTCCTCCGCTACCGTTAGTATTTTGCTTCTGCAGAATTACCAGACAGGAAGTTGGTTTTGTGTGGGGAAAAATAGTTTCCCCTCCGTATGAACTTCATTTTGTATAAACTATATTCCCAAAAGTATTGGGACGCCTGCCTTTACACGCACATGAACTGTAATGACATCCCAGTCTTACTCTGTAGGGTTCAATATTGAGTTGGCCCACCCTTTGCAGCTATAACAGCTTCAAGTCTTCTGGGAAGGCCGTCCACAAGGTTTAGGAGTGTGTCTATGGGAATGTCTGACCATTCTTCCAGAAGAGCATTTGTGAGGCCAGGTACTGATGTTGGACGAGAGGGACTTGTTCTCTGGCTCCATGCACACAGGCTTAAAAAAAACGTTGCTTCTACACGAGTTTTGTGTTCTGCCTGTAGAAACATCTCAATGTTATCCTATGTGTCCATGCAGGGCTTGACAAATTTGCTTGGAATCTAGGAGCCAGCTAAAAAAGTTAGGAGCCAGGTTTTTTTTTTTTAAACGACTGACAAAGCTTTATTTTCAATATAAAAATTAACCAATCTTAAATTTACACAGAGACGACTAGAACTAATGTGACTGCTTTTATTTCCTGCCATGCAGGGACACAAGACCACCATATTCTTGCTAAGGGTCCAATCAGGTCCGACTGAAAAACTGACAGGTGAACCTGATCAGACGGCCCGTGTGAAAGGGGCCAAGCAGGGAGATGACAAATAATAAATTCATTTTAATTAACCACTTCCTTCCCGCAGGACGACTATATACGTCCTGTCTTTGAAGAGAAATACCGTTGTTATGGTAGCAGCTAGCTACCATAACCCCGGTATCTTCTTCAAGAGCCGGCGGTTCTCTTTCAGATAAAAGTGGTCTCTGCAGCAGATTAGCAGCGAGATCACTTTTATCGGCGGCAGGAGAGGGCCTCCCCTACCGCCGCGCTCCGGTGCCCTTCACCGCTTACCGTGGCCGTCGGTAACGGCGGAGGCGATCCGGATCTGTCCCTGGCCTGACATGGAGACGAGTGAGAGGAAAATGCCCCCCCCCCCGTCCATCTCCAAGTCATTGCAGGGCGGAAGCGACGTCAAATCGTCACTTCCACCCATAGCTCTTAAAGGGACATTTTATTATTTTTTTTTTCAAATGACAATTTTTTTTTTTAATGCATTTTAGTGTAAATATGAGATCTGTGGTCTTTTTGACCCCAGATGTCATATTTAAGAGGTCCTGTCATGCTTTTTTTCTATTACAAGGGATTTTTACATTCTTTGTAATAGGAATAAAAGTGACTTTTTTTTTTTTTTTTAAAAGAACAGTGAAAAAATAAAAGTTAAAATAAAAGTTAAAAGAAAAAAGAAAAAAAAAAAATTTAAATGTGCCCCATCCCTTGTAATAGAAATAAAAGTGACACAATTTTTATTTTTTTTTAAAAACAGTGTAAAAATAAAAAATAAAAAGTAAAATATATAAGAAAAAATAATAATTTTTTTAAATGCGCCCCGTCCCGCCGAGCCCGCTTGCAGAAGCGAACGCATATGTGAGTAGCGCCCGCATATGAAAGCAGTGTTCAAACCACACGTGAGGTATCGCCACGATCGTTAAAGTGAGAGCAATAATCCTAGTCCTGGACCTCCTCTGTAACTCAAAACATGCAACCTGTAGAATTTTTTAAACGACGCCTATGGAGATTTTAAAGGGTAAAAGTTTGTCGCCATTCCACGAGCGGATGAAATTTTGAAGCGTGACATGTTGGGAATCAATTTACTCGGCGTAACATTATCTTTCACAATATAAAAAAAATTGGGCTAACTTTACTGTTTTATTATTTTCTAATTTAAAAAAGTATTTTTTCCCAAAAAAGTGCGCTTGTAAGTCCGCTGCGCAAATACAGTGTGACAGAAAGTATTGCAATGACCGCCATTTTATTCTCTAGGGTGTTAGAATAAAAAATATATATAATGTTTGGGGGTTCTAAGTAAAGGGAAGGAGATGAGCAGGCAGTGAAAACAGGTAGGGAAAGCTACATTAGAATTGGTGGATGTCTTGTCATACCAACGGCCACCACCAGAGGGCGCCCGATTGCAGAAGGAACCAGGAACCATCAATTACCGGCGCGGCCCAGCGCGATCGCGGCGGGAGGGGGGTGGGGGTGTCGAACGGACACAGGATGCCCCAGGCGCCAGGTCGCTAATTCTAGTCGCAAATGCGACCTGGCGCCCGGGGTTTGTCGAGCTCTGTGTCCATGCATATTAGGACATTTCAATGTTTAGAAGCAGGAAAAATAAATCCTTCTGGTTCGTGTTTTTGATTGGAGCTCACTGGCAGAAAAAAATGTACGCATCATTGGTTGCTAGGATGCTGCCAACTGGGCCACACAACATCATTGGTTGCTAGGATACAGGCAGCCAGCCTGCACATTGGTTGTTATGATGCTAGGGGCCAAGCTGCACAGCATCATTGGTCATAGCTCAGCCCCCTGCATCATAGCAACCATTGACGCTGTGTGGTCTGGATGCTAGGGTCCTAGCAACCGATGACTCTGTGCAGCCCAGCTGCCTGCATCCTAGCAACCAATGATGTTGTTTGGCCCAGTTGCCAGCATCCGATGTGCAGCTTGGCCCAAAGTATCATAGCAATCAATGACCCTGTGCAGCCTGGCTGCCAGCATCCTTACAACCAATGGAGGGGGCAGCAAAAATGGGGCATACGGCCCTGCATTTAAGGCAAAGCAGCAGGATTCATTTTACTGGTGGCCCCACCAGCTGCACACATTTCCTTTCCTGAAAATATAAAGAGAAAAAGCCCCCCCCGACACCTTCTCCACTGCTGAACGGAGTAGCGGGGGAGCGAAGGAAAACGTAAACATGGCAGCTGGGGAGGGAGATAGTTAAATGGATCTGCTGCTTCAGCCCTGCATGGGAAAATCACATATATTATTTAAAGGGTCTCTTTAGAAGTTGGAAGATTGTTTCAAAAAAAATCATAAGTCTCCCGCACCACCAAAAGTCACTCCGTTGAAGAGTAATTAAAAAGTAAATGAAAAAAGTAATTTTAGGTATATTAAGTACTTTTTTTTTCGAAACCATAATAATAAATGCATATTATTTTGTTGTCTCTTTTTTTTTCTGCTTGCAGCATTTGTACACTCTCCCACGAGCCTCGAAGGCCTCCAGTATAAGCCAGGCAGAGCTGTATGATGTCCCACCTTCCAAACTGAACACGCCACCCTCCTCCACCCAGGTAACATGCAGCCGTCAACCTCTTTTATTTTAATCCAGTCAGACATATATATATATATATATTATTTTTTGCTACAGATTAGAATGACACCCCTCATCCCACCTTTGTTTTTTTTACTTTACAAGTGAAATGAGGTAGGGGGTTGGTTGGAGGTTCTACAGTTGTCTGTGACCACTGCATGGAGATCTTCCCCCACCTTCCACCTGCTGTTAGTTTTCAGTTGTGAGCTGAACTTCCTGGGTCCTCTGGAGTGATTCTACAGGGGCCAACATATCACTGGCTCCCCAGTGACAACCCCATAATAATTGTACAGAGAATATGGAAGTATGGAGAGGAACAAGGAAGTGCAGCCTCGTTGTGCCAATCTGCAGCCTTACTGTGCCCATCTGCAGCCTCATTGTGCCCATTTGCAACCTCACTGTGCCCAATTGCAGCCTCATTGTGCTCATTTGCAGCCTCACTGTGCCCATTTGCAGCCTCATTGTGCCCATTTGCAGCCTCAATGTACCCATCTGCAGCCTCATTGTGCCCATTTGCAGCCTCACTGTGCCCATTTGCAGCCTCACTGTGCCCATCTGCAGCCTCACTGTGCCCATTTGCAGCCTCACTGTGCTCATCTGCAGCCTCACTGTGTGCATTTGCAGCCTCAGTGTGCCCATTTGCAGCCTCACTGTGCCCATTTGCAGCCTCATTGTGCCCATCTGCAGCCTCACTGTGCCCATTTGCAGCCTCACTGTGCCCATCTGCAGCCTCACTCTGCCCATCTGCAGCCTCACTGTGTCCATTTGAAGCTTCACTGTGCCCATTTGCAGCCTCACTGTGCCCATTTGCAGCCTCATTGTGCCCATCTGCAGCCTCATTGTGCCCATCTGCAGCCGTACCTTTGATTACTAAAACAGCGGGTGTCTCCCGCTGTGTTATGCAGTTTGTTCGGCGGCCGTCCATTGTAACAAAGCCCCGTCTCCTCCTCGTATGTGACAGACGGAACACTGATACAGTTTCCCAGCATTGTATCAGTGTTCCTCTATCACGGACGAGGAGGAGGCGGGGCTTTGTTACAATGGACGGCCGCCGAACAGACTGTATGACACATCGAGAGACACCCGCTGTTTTAGGAATCAAAGGTACGGCTGCAGATGGGCACCCTCCTAGAGTATAAGCCGGGGGGGGGGGGGGGTTCAGCCTAAAAAATGGGCTGAAAAACTCGGCTTACACTCGAGTATATACGGTATTTAGTAAAGCCACTGCTGGATTGACTTGTAAGAATGTTATTTACATTTCTTGTTTTTTTTTTTTTCGTTTTTTTTTGCAGAGAGGTAAAAGCCCATCACCGGTCAATGGGCGGTCCCCATTTCACTTATCTATGGAGCAAAGTCAACAACACCAAATTTACGACATCCCATCAAGTCCGGACACACCAGAAAGGAGCAAACCCAAAACCTCCAAAGCCTCCAATGTAAGTAAAGTGAACATTTCAATACCTTTAGAAGTCTGCAATAATTACTTCCTGATATGGCACAATATACGGCAACATTATATAAAAAAAAAAAACAGTCCTTGAGCTCCAGTCACTTTGCTTAGACTGAGATGATGTTATTAGTCTGCTGCCTCTGACTGTTATGCCCCGTACACACGATCGGAATTTCCGACAACAAAATCCTAGGATTTTTTTCCTACGGATGTTGGCTCAAACTTGTCTTGCATACACACGGTCACACAAATGTTGTCGGAAATTCCGAACGTCAAGAACGCGGTGACCTACAAGACGTACAACGAGCCGAGAAAAATGAAGTTCAATAGCCAGTGCGGCTCTTCTGCTTGATTCCGAGCATGCGTGGACTTTTGTGCGTCGGACTTGTGTAAGTTTTGTTGTCGGAAACTTTGAGAACCTGCTCTCAAACATTTGTTGCTGAAAAGTCCGACAGCAAATGTTCTATGGAGCATACACACGGTCGGACTTTCCGACAACGAGCTCACATCCAACATTTGTTGTCGGAAAGTCCGATCGTGTGTATGGGGCATTAGTCTTGCCAGATTTGGAGTGAGAATTGGTCACTGCTGTTCTCCTTGCTGGAGAGGAAGCTGTAGCTGAAAACCTGCAGTGCAAGGATCTCCCTGCTTCTGCTTATTAGTTCTGAAGATTTGTGCTTCCACCACCTCTCCTGCTGCTTCTTAAATACAGTGGAACCTCAGATTATGAGCCTAATCCGTTCCAGGAGTATGCTCGTAATCCAAAGTACTCGCATATCAAAGCGAGTTTCCCCATTTGAAGTCAATAGAAACTAAAATAATTTGCTCCGCATTGACTTCAATGGCTTGCAATACCGCATGCGGCCAGAGGTGGAAGGGCCCTGGAGAGCCTCGGAAACGGGCGGAAAAACCTGAGGATAGCCGAGCTGTCCTCGGGCCTTTCTGTGCATTTCCGAATGGCGCCGATCGGTATCCTTTTTGAGAACCGGTGCCCAAAACTGAACTGCATATTGCAGATGAGGTCTTACTAATGATTTGTACAGGGGGGCAAAATAATAATCTCTCTCTCTGGAGTCCATATCTCCTATAAAACAAGAAAGGACTTTGCTTGCTTTGGAAACCGTTGCTTGGCATTGCATGCTATTATTAAGCTTATGATATACCTGAACACCAAGATCCTTCTCTACCATTGATTCCCCCAGTTGTACCCCCCCCCCCCAGTATGTATGATGCAAGCATATTCTTAGTCCCCAAGTAAGTAATTTTACTTATAAAATAAAATAAACAGTGCATTGAGGTCGGCTTATAAGTTGGGAGACTTAATTCTGATATGTCCTTTATGAGAACCATACGCCATCTCTTTGGTGGAACATACAAAGTATTTAAAGCATATATTGACCAACTCATATTCCTTTCAGGTATACGATATTCCACCAACCGGAACGCTGGTTCTGAGAAACAGGAGTGTCACACCACCTGTTGGTGGCCAGTTCAACACCCTACCAAATCCCCGCAAGTCTGACTGGATTTATGATATCCCTTTGTCTCCTGAGAGAAACCTGTTATCACCCAACTGCCGAAAGATATCCATAGATCAAAATATGGTATACGATGTGCCACCAACTCGATATGGGCCGGTGCATTCCAAGAAAGAGAGCAGCTGCCCATCTAGTCAAATATACGATATCCCACCCAGTAAGTCAACAGTGGCCAATAAATGCCTTTATGACATTCCTGCTTCTCGTGATGTCTCCCCTTCGTATCAGAATGGAAGTTTACGAAAAGGCTCAGCGAGTTTTGGTAAACCAAGGATGGAGATGATTGACTCCAAGGAAAATGTTTATGATATCCCAAGAGGGTCAGCTGTTGGATCTCCACCAAAAATGGAAGTGGGCAGCTTGGTGTGCCATGATCAGATTTATGACGTTCCTCCACCGCTGCCAAAGGACAACAAACCGTCTCTGCATAAGCCTCAATACGACAGGTTATCTGTGTCAAGTTCAGAAAGTCGAACCAGCACTTTGTCTACTTCATCAACCACTTCAAGTGAGTCTGTTACAACGTCCACCTCTGAAGACAGCTCAAGTGAATTGATTGTAGAGCCAGAAGTGGTCATCAAGAATTTAACTGAACTGCAAGAACGGGTGTCCAGTTCCATCGCAAGTCTAATGATCTTTGTAAGCAGCAAGTGGAGACTGCAGGAAAATATGGAATCAAACCTTGAAGACATTCACAGAGCTGTTAATAGCATCATCTCTACTTTGAGGCAATTCATTGACTTTGCCCAGACCATCAAAGCCAATACGGCTCACTTAACAGACGTTAACATCCAACAAAGGATCAACAACCAACTGCAAACTCTCTCAGACTCTTTCCAGACTCTTTCCAGGAACCAAGAGTGCATTAATCTTTGCAAATGGTCTTTACAAGCCCTGGTCATTGATAAACCTCGCACCACACCTGATGACCTTGACCAGTTTGTCATGGTAGCCAGGACAATTCCAGAAGACATTAAGAGATTTGCGTCCATCATCATTGCAAACGGAAAGCTTTTATTCAAAAAGCAAGAAGAGAAAAGGCCAAAAACTGCCAAGGAACATGTGGTGTCCCAGAAACCTCAGGTACCGACACGACCGGACACAAAGGTCCTTCAGGAATTCTCTATAAACCAGACGGAGGAGAAAGGCCAAGATAAGAGATACCCGCTGCAAAAACAGAAGTCTGTAGAAGACAGTGGATATGTGTACCTGCAGGTCAGTAAACAATTTGTTTTGGTTATTGAACATATCTATTTGCAAGCAGTATATTTGGTATAATTGACAAAAAAAAATTCGGAATATGTTTTTTTCCCCAGCTATCCACCACCAAGCTCAAAGTTCAAAGTTCAGAGCATTTTCCTACTTTTTTGTTTTTGATCGTTCAATTTGTGTCCAAGTGTCTTTATGACCATATTAGTTGCCACTCATTTGATCAATACTCCGGGAAAACGAAAAACGTCTACATTTGGAGATCTCATAGGCAAACCTTACAGATCATTGCTCATTGCTTAAGCCAGTGGTCTCCAAACTACGACCCTTTGCTTGCCCCTTTCCTGCCGCTGAAACCAAAGATGGGGCACTTTTCCTCCCACTGATACCAATGATGGAGCATAAATTCTTCCTCTGACATCAAAGATGTCAAAGAGCAAAGACGGCAAAAATTCCTCCCACTAGTACCAATGATGGGGTACTATTCCTCCCACTAATACCATCGATGGAGCACTATTCCTCCCACTAATACCAATGATGGGGTACTATTTCTCCCACTGACACCAATGATGGGGCCACTACTTCTGCCACTTACACCAATGATGGGGCAATAATCTTCCAACTAATACCAATGATGGGGCACCATTCTACCACTGACATCAACAATGGGATGCTATTCCTCCTACTGATGCCAATGATGGGGCACTATTCTTCCCACTGACACCAATGATGGGGCACTATTCCTCCCACTGACACCAATGACGGGGCACTATTCCTCCCACTAATACCAATGAAGGGGCACTATTCCTCCCACTAATACCAATGACGGGGCACCATTCCTACTGACACCAACAATGGGGCACTATTCCTTCCACTGACATCAATCATTGGGCACTATTCCTCTCACTGACACCAATGATGGGGCACTATTCCTCCCACTGACACCAATGATAGGACACTTTTCCTCCCACTGGCACCAATGATGGGGCACTTTTCCTCCCACTAATACCAATGATGGGGCACCATTCATCCTACTGACACACACAATGGGGCACTATTCTTCTCACTAATACCAATGATGGGGCACTATTCCTCCCACTGACACCAACAATGGGGCGCTATTCCTCCCACTGAAACCAATGATGGGGCACTATTACTCCCACTAATATCAATGATGGAGCACTATTTCTCCCACTAATACCAATGATGGGGCACTATTCCTCCCACTAATACCAATGATGGGACACTATTCCTCCCACTAATACCAATAGTGGGACACTATTCCTCCCACTGACACCAACGATTGGGAACGATTCCTCCTCCCCCTAACCACAGGGTTGCTATGTAACTTTTTTACTCCCACTGACCACCAAGCCTGGGGCATTATCTACTCTCACTGTCCTGCCCGCCTAAAGTCTGAAGGACAGTAAACTGGCCCTTTGTTTAGAAAGTTTGGAGACCCTTGGTTTAAACTATGCTATGTTGGCTGTGGTAAGAAACACTTATACAAGAGTACCATGGGAGACCTGAAACCTGGAGCAATCTTATCCAAATACTGTCACTTTATGCAGAAGTCAAGGGCTTTCTTACATCCCTATAGACTTGTGGTACCACTGGTCATAAGGGAGTCGTGAGAGGTGGGGAGATTGGGGTATGTGGGGTGGTGATTATTGGAGGCAAACGCTTTGTTGATATTTTTGGGAATTGTCAGAATTTGCTTACTTGAGCATTCATGGTGCAGGTCTCCCACCATGATCCTCCAGTGGCATAAGGGCATGTGCAGGCAATCCAACCCAACTCATGACAGTTAAAGATCTAGCCTCTATATAGCCAACTTTAGGGTAAATTTGCGCACATTGTTCTTCTCGGCCAATGCAGCGGGTTTGAGTATCATCTGAATTACGCCTGGATCGTGAGGGGGTCTCCTTAGAGAGCACCAACAGGCACCTTTGTTTGAGTGGTGCTTCTCAAGTGGTGATGATTGTGAAAGCTTTGTTGGCACAAGTACCCTTCAGGCTTGCAAGCGCACACTTCAAATGCATAGTTCAAACTTTTTATCTCCGAGGAACCCTTGAAATAATTTTCATGTCTCGAAGAACCCCTGGTAAGATTAGTCCATTGGGGGACATTGAGAAAACGCCCCTTACATTGGTGGTGATAAGTGGAAAGATGTCTGCCTTGCAAGGTGGCCAGAATGACACCCTTGCAGTCATGCAACTGGCTTTGCCAAGTGGCGTTGGACCTTGAACTATGCAGGGACCATCATATAGGTGGACGGTTAGCCACAGCTCATGGGATTCCAATAAGTTCTACAGACAACGTAACACTAAAGGCTTCGTAAGGACCAAGATAGATCCAATATAGACCATGGAAAGGTCATTTATAATCACATCCTTGGTGAGCTACGCCGATGCTGCCCTCTTGAGATTGAGAAATCTTGAAGACAAACATACAAGAAAAAAGGGGCGCAAAGACCTAGCGTATTACCAGGTACAACTTTATTGGAAAATAAATAAATAATGAGCGCATACTCACAAGAGCCATAGGCTAATAAAGCATTATAGCCCAGACCCAAGTGGCAGGCTGACTATCATAAGATGAAGTATCAGCACAATCCCAGTGTCACCAAGACTCGCCAACGAACGCGTTTCGTCCCTGGCCATCCTGGCACTTGGGTCTGGTCTAGAATGCTTTATTACCCTATGGCTCTTGTGAGTATGCACTCATTATTTATTTCTTCTCCTATAAAGTTGTACCCGGTAATGCACTACTAGCCTTTTTTTTTTTTTTTATGCACAGCTCATGGAGCCCCTAGCCACCCCTGGAGGAACCCTAGAGGTCCACGGAACCCTGAAAGAGAATGGCTGGCATATATGAAAGCTGTTTTTAACCTGATAACAAATATATGTTTCTGTCTGTCCACTCCTGGGATTTACCCAGCCTTCCAGGCAACAAAGCCAGGTTGGTGACCAGACTTTTCTCTACTATAGTTAGAGCAATACAGCTCGCTAACCTCACCACCCCTACCCTGCTGTTGGACAATGGAATAGCATGGAACAGCTTCCTCAGTTCAGGGTAATAAAATACAGTATATTGTAGTTTGATTTCCATCTGACCATGTTCACAATATATTGACTAACTAGGTTTCTGCCGGTATACAAGGGACATGGGCAAACAGTGATAGACCTCTGTAGCATTTGTGTCACCACCAGTGCTTAGAGGATAAATCAGACGTCTTTCTTCTGCTTTATTCTCATATCACTAAAAAATTAAAGATCAATATTCCAATGTATTTATTTTTTTTTCCTAGAAAAAAGAAGATTTTGAAAAGATGCAGCAATTGTCACCAATGCAGCAACTTGAACGTAAAACCAGCCCTGAAGAGAAGGTAAATGTTACATTCAGCCAATCACTGACAATTATGTTTTCTACAAAAGACTGAATAATAAATACACACTATATTGCCAAAAGTATTGGGACGCCTGCCTTTATACGCACATGAACTTTAATGGCATCCCAGTCTTAGTCTGTAGGGATCGATATCGAGTTGGCTCCGCCCTTTGCAGCTATAACAGCTTCAACTCTTCTGGGAAGGCCGTCCACAAGGTTTAGGAGTGTGTCTATGGGAATGTTTGACCATTCTTCCAGAAGAGCATTTGTGAGGTCAGGAACTGATGTTAGACACAGGACTGGCTCACAGTCTCCACGTTAATTCATCTTAAAGGTGTTCTATGGGGTTGAGGTCAGGACTCTGAGCAGGCCAGTCAAGTTCCTCCACCCCAAACTCCCTCATCCATTATGGACCTTGCTTTGTGCACTGGTGCGCAGTCATGTTGGAACAGGAAGGGGCCGTCCCCAAACTGCTCCCACAAAGTTGGGAGAATGAAATTGTCCAAAATGTCTTGGTATGCTGACGCCTTAAGAGTTCCCTTCACTGGAACTAAGGGGGCCAAGCCCAACCCCTGAAAAACAACCCCCACACCATAATCCCCCCTCCACCAAATGATTTGGACCAGTGCAGAAAGGTCCATAAAAACATGGATGAGCCATAATTTGGGGGTGGGGTGGCAAACAAACCTGCCCCCCTCACTCGCAATACCGAGACCGACACCGCCAGTCCACCTCCCCCGCTGCCACGGGAGAGGGACGGGAAGGCAGCGATCAGTGGCCTTACCTTAGGCTGCTCCTTGCTCCAGCTTGTCGTGGGAAGTGTCGGGCCGTTGCTTCTCCTTCGAAGGAACAGGAAGTGGGTCCTAAGACCCGATTGGCCGGGAGTCCTAAGACTCCCTGCCCAATCACGTCTCAGGACACGCTTCCTGATTGTCCAGGAGGAGAAGCAGAAGACATTAGCGAATATTCATTTGCTAATGTCGCACAACTGGGTGGGCTTAGGGCGCAGTGCTCTGCACCCCAAGCCCAGCCTTTTTTTAAACCAATTAGAGCCTCAGGCTCTAATCACGTGCTTAAAAAAAAACAAAACATTGAAATCCAAGCATCCGGCACCCCGCCTGTAGATTAGGGGCCGGGCGCATTGATTGGGGGTGGGGGCGCCCCTAATGGAGCGGCCACCACTGGTCCTGACCTCAACCCAATAGAACACCTTTGGGTGAATAAGAGCGGAGACTGCGAGCCAGGCCTTTCTCGTCCAACATCAATGCCTGACCTCTGGAAGAATGGTCAAACATTCCCATGGACACACTCCTAAACCTTGTGGACAGCCTTCCCAGAAGAGTTGAAGCTGTTTTAGCAGCAAAGGGTGGGCCAACTCATCATTGAACCCTACGGACTAAGACTGGGATGCCATTACAGTTCATGTGTGTGTAAAGGCAGGCGTCCCAATATTTCTGGTAATATATTGTATAGCTAATATGTATATGTGTACCGGTTGAAGCGATGTATGAACAGTGCCCCCTAGTGGAGCAGAGCTGTAAGAGAAATTTTTAGCAACAATTTGATTTTTTTTTTTTCCCCTTTTAGCGTAGAGGATGGTTAAAGCCGGATTCTCGGATATTCACAAATGAAGACCCCGTAGGGAAAAGCGTTACGTGTTTATTAAAAGTAAGTGTGCTTTGTGTCAATCAGTGCTTGTCAACTTATGAGGTCTGTGGGGTCTCAGCGGTGGCTCATGACATCACCAAAGGGCCACATACAGTATAATGCTTAATACATGAAATGACTGTCTTTTGTTATGGTAGTTATACTACAGGAGATGTTTAGAGACTGCAGCTATGCTATAGGTGTGGTTGGAGACTGGGGAAATGCTGCAGGACTCATGTTACAAGAGAATGCTCAAGATCACTGCCATTGCAGCCCTTTACAAATCAGTGCTTCTACTACTAACTGTTGGGGGTGGGATCTAAAATAAAATAGTTTTATTATTTTACTTTCGGGTCAGTGCCATCATTTTTTTTTCATACTATGAAAAAAAAAACCCCCAAAAAATAGACAACTAATTTCTTTTTCTTCTGCAGGATCCACCGGTTCCTCCAAGTAAACCAGACATCGTCCGAAAACCAGATTCAATCAAGAAACTGGCCCTCTCCGATCAGTGTTATCTTTACTTTGGCGCCCTCCAAAAGGCCATCCGAGTTTTCGGCGACAGCCTGAGCAAACAGGAAACCCCCGAGGTCTTCATAACTCACGGCAAGCTCATCATCATGGTCGGCCAGAAGCTGGTGGACATGCTGTGCCAGGACGTGAAAGGCGGCGAAGCTCGCAACGACGTTCTCTACAGGAGCAGCGAACTGTGCAGCCTGCTTAAAAACTTGGCCATGGCAACTAAGACGGCCGCCATTCAGTACCCCAACGCAGCCGCCATGCTGGATCTGCAGCACAGGACGACCGAGCTGTCCAATCAAACGCAGCTTTTCAGGTCAATGCTGGAATGACAAAGACCCGTCAGTTGACTTTTTAATTTATTGACTTCTTGAGTTGGCCCGGAAACGGAACCATCAATGGATTTGGAAATAATGACCATGGTCATAATTTAGCTGAGGTCCTAGTCACCCATGGTGCCACAATATGGATTTCCTTGCCGAAAAGAGTTGCCAAAGTCTAAAGACCCCAAGAACCTTACTAAGCTAAAGTACCACCCACCGATTGGATAACCACCAACAACAATTTATTGACTTCTTGAGTTGGCCAGAAGCTGAACCATTAATAGATTTGAAAATAATGACCACGGTCATAATTTAGCTGAGGTCCAAGCCACCCATGGTGCCACAATATGGATCTCCTTGCCTAAAAAGAGTGGCCAAAGTCTAAAGACCCCAAGAACCTTACTAAGCTAAAGTACCACCCGCCGATTGGATAGCTATCAACAACAATTTATTGACTTCTTGAGTTGGCCGGAAACTGAACCATTTGGAAATAATGACCACGGTCATGATTTAGCTGAGGTCCTAGCCACCCATGGTGCCACAATATGGATTTCTTTGCCGAAAAGAGTGGCCAAAGTCTAAAGACCCCAAGAACCTCACTAAGCTAAAGTAACACCCACTGATTGGATAACTACCAACAACAAGGGCAAACGAGCAAGGAACAATTCATAATCACTTGAACAAACATAAATGTAACATAAATTACTGAACTTATCGACAAGCTTCACTAGAACAAGTACTGGTCAATGTTCAAAGAACAAAGTTAAAAATGAAAGTGAATGCTCCACCAAAATGTATTTTGTAAGGTTTTGGATGGCGTGGGGAAGGATTAGAACCCATACTGGGTTTTTATTGCTATTCAGGGCTCCATTAGGGAGGTTTCCCTTCATTACTGATCCTATAACAAGGGTTTCAGACAGAAGGTGAGGGTAAATCTCCAACACAGACAGAAAAATAAATCTCTCTTACAGTGTATGTAAACCCCAACATTAAATGTATTCTCTCCCTTTTTGGCTGTTAAATATACCATTCAAAGTGTTTTGTTATATCTGCTTCATAAAAGAAAAAAAAAATTCCTGTTGATCCTGCCAGAAATTCAGAGCTGTCCCGTGTCCTCTGCACACTGCCTGTGATATCTCAGTTCTTATCTTGGACTGCAGAGAGATTACTCTTAAATATGTGGAGATGAGGAGAGGGGGAGGGATTATGTAGTTTGACAAAAGACAACTTAGCAGTGGGCTGACACTGTGTTACACTCACCTCCCCACCAATCCAGCGGCGGGTATGTTCTTTGGCCCAAAGGCTGCCGGCACTCCCGGGTCTCACTTGATGCACCAGGAGACCAGGAGACCACCAGCTGCAGCTGGTCATGGGACAGCCCTACTGGCTGGTGCTCATCTAAATGACTGGGTGACCCATTGCTCTATGTTCAAGAAACGCTTCACTACACCTAAGTCCTCTTGATGCAGTCCTCCATGCTCGCCCCCAGTCTTTAATGACCCCACTGCACTCGTGTGTCGCTCCTGAGCCTCCAGTAACTCCTGTGTCACAAGTTACCCTGGGGTGCTTCTCTGTCTCCAGCGACCCAGGTGTGCGCCTACATCTCCAGTGACCCAGGTGTGCCCCTACATCTCAAGTGACCCCTGTACACTCCTGTGTGACCCCTATGTACTCCTGTACCTCAAGTGCACCCCTGAGTGCCCCCATGTTTTTCACTATGTGCTCCTGTGTCTCCAGTGACCTTGGTGTGCTACTGTGTCTCCAGTGACACCTGTGCACTTCTGAGCCTCCAGTGACTCCTGGTGCACTTCTACATCTCCAGTGACTCCTGTGTCTCTGGTACTGAGCCTCCAGTAACTCCTGTGTCTCCAGTGACACCTGTGCACTCCTGAGCCTCCAGTCACTCCTGTGTCTCCAGTGACCAAGGTGTGCTCCTGTGTCTCCAGTGACACCTTTGCACTACTATGTCTCCAGTAACTCCTGTGTTTCCAGTGACCAAGGTGTGTTCTTGTGTCTCTAGCGACTCCTGCGTTTCTAGTGACCCATGTGAGCCCCTACAGTATGTCTCCAGTGACTCCTATGCCCCTGGTATGCTCCTGTCCCCAGTGACCCCTGTACACTCCTGTGTCTCCAGTGACCCCTGTATGCTCCCATGTGACCTCTATGCACTCCTGTATCTCAAGGGTACCCCTGAGTTCCCCCATGTTTACCCCATGTGCTCCTGTGTCACCAGTGAGCTTGGTGTGCTCCTGTGTCTCCAGTGACACCTGTGCACTACTGAGTCTCCAGTGACCAAGGTGTGCTCCTGTGTTTCTAGCAACACCTGTGTTTCCAGTGACCCATATACACGCCTGTGTCTCCAGTGACCCATGTGCGCTCCTACAATATGTCTCCAGTGATCCCTCTATGCTCCTGTGAGACCTCTATGTGCTCCTGTGTCTACGGTGACCTTGGTGTTCTCCTGTATCTCGAGTGGCACCTTTGCGCAACTGAGTCTCCAGTAACTCCTATGTCTCCAGTGACCCATGTACTGTGTGACCCCTATGCACTCCTGTATCTCAAGTGCACCCCTGAGTGCCCCCATGTTTTCCCCTATGCACTCCTGTGTCTCCAGTGACCCTGGTGTGCTCCTGTGTCTCCAGTCACCCTGGTGTGCGCCTGTGTCTCCAGTGACCCTGGTTTGCTCCTGTGTCTCCAGTGACCCTGGTGTAGGGTTGCCACTTTTTCTTCACATCAAACCCGAACACTTTAGCGGTGAACAGTAATATTTCTTTTTTCGTATACACTGTAGGATTGTAACAAACCTGGGACACCTTTGGACACTCAAAAAAACTCCATAAAATAGTAATGCGGCGCACATTGTGCCCACTCACTCACCTGTCAAGCCCTTTTCTGAGCCACATTCCTGTCTAAATAATGTGTCCGGGTTTCAGGTGGACTGAAACCCTGACACATGATTCAAAACCTGGACTGTTCGGGTGAATCCTGGACAGGTGGCAACCCTACCCTGGGGTGTGCTCCTGTGTCTCCAGTGACCAAGGTGTGCTCTAGTGACTCCTGTGTCTCCAGTGACCCCCATGCACCCCTGAGCACCCCATGTTTCCAAGCATGGCCCTGTGTGTTTTGTGACTCCAGTGTGCCCCTGTGACTCCAAGCACAATCTTGTGTTCTCCATAACTCCAAGCGTACACCTTTGTCTCCACCCGGCCTCCAGTACCTACCACAACTATCCAGCCTGCTGAGCTCCATTGTCAGAACCCTCTGTACCATGCTCCTGTAACATCGTCCCTTGCAATTTCAGTCCAGAAAGAGCCGTGTGTTGTCAGTCATCAACAGGAAATTAGTAGCTTCTAACACAGATCATTTTCTGTATTTGAAGGGTCTTTAAAGGGTTAAATCATGTTTAATGTGGCATGTACTGCATAAATGTACTGTGGACCACAGGGGTTCTAATCCCTTTCCACTTTATCCACAACTAAAAACGTTTAGGCTGAACATGCGTTTTCAAAAGAAGAATTACCTATTGCACTCATCAACATACTGGCTTGCCTGTTTAGATAAGTTAAGATATAGTCTATAGTCTAGGATGGCACAGGATCACGTAAGATCTGACACACCAATGACAGCAAGAAAGTGATTGAACCCACCGGCATTCGCTCACAATTAGAATATCAGTTTGGTTAAACAGCCAGATTGGGGTACAAAAAAAAAAAACAGTTTCCGTCCCCTTCTGATTATATCTAGTCCTGCCATAGCAGACACCTGGTGCTTTCTTTAATGAACAGTCTGTGAAGATCCACTGGGAGACCAGCCTCTGGCTTGCTCTTGTTATAAGCCGGAGACAAAATGGCGGCACAGTGGTTCATCCATGTGCTGTAAAGGTTTATTTTAAAAATAAAATCTGTACAGAATGTCTATTCTCTTTGTATGTGTATTTTGAAAGAAATGTGTATTTAATATAAACGAGTACGATAAAAAGTGTTGTTTTTGTTTCCAGACTGTTTTAATTTCTGATAAGAAAATTCCATAACACCATGGGCGTACCTACAGGGGTCGCAGAGGTAGCAATGGCGACCCGGCCCCATGCTCCACGGTGCCCGTGTGGCCCCCTGTACACCTGGATCAGGGGAGCATCGGAGCGGCTGCATACAGAAAAACCGATCTCTCCAATTTCCTCCTGCAGCTGCTGAATGGCCGCTTGTCCTCCTCTCCCGCAGGTATTCAGCAGCTGCAGGAGGAAAATGGAGAGATTGGTTCCTCTGTATGCAGTCGCCCCCACCGCTCCTCCTATCCAGCTTCTTTCTGCTGCCCTCCTCTGTGTTCCCCCCCCCCCCGTGTGCTCTTTCCCGGCCTCCCCTCGTCCCTTGCAGCTCTGCTTGCTTCACCCCTCCCCTCTTCAGCCGGCCGCTAAGGGGATGCTGTCAGGATGGAGCGCGGGGAAGGGGCCGGTAAATGTGTCATTTACCAGCTCCTTCCTTGTCTTGTAAACTGTTTTCCTATGCTTCAGTTTGTGAATGAACAGGAAGCTCTGTACAGAGCTATTTTTGTCAATTCATTCAGTGCTGCTGAGGCTGCAGAGAAGGAGATGGAGGGCTGTGTCCTCCCTCTCCTTTCTCTGTCTCAAAGGTGGAACATCAGAGGTCTGTTTAGACCCCTGATATCTCACCAAAGCCCCCCAACAGGGCTCCTAATTTTTTCTTTTAAATTAATTTTAAAAAATAATATTGCAAAAATAAAAAATAGTAAAAAAAAAAAAATCAAATAAAAAACTACTGACGCCAGTGGCCACTGGGCCCTGGGGTTCCACCGCCGGGCTCGAAGGGAACGGCCCCAGCTGGGGGTCATGGGGGCCCTTCATGGTTTCTTGCACCGGGGGGGGGCCCAAAAGTTCTAGTTACCCAGTGTCAGTAAAGCAGAGTTTGGTGTCAGTAGGGCAGAGGACGGTGTCCGTAAAGCAGAGTTTGGTGTCAGTAGGGCAGTGGATGGTGTCGGTAGTTTTTATTTTTATAATTTTATTTTTTATTAATATTAACAATTTAAAAAAAAAATGTTTACAATTTTTTTTAGGAGCCTCGTTAGGGGGCTTTGGTGAAATATCAGGGGTCTAAACAGGGGGAATCTGCAACACACAGGGTGATTCGGGTGTGCCCAGGCACATCCGGCACACCCTGTGCGCACGCCTATGGTCCCTTTACCACAGGTAACTGCCCATTCTTGCTGCAGCAATATAGTGTATGCAAGTAATTGCTTGTGTAAAGGAGGCCTTAGAGGTCATTTTGAAAAAAATGTATATATACTGTATACACACTACATTACCAAAAGTATTGGGACACCTGCCTTTACACACACATGAACTTTAATGGAATCCCAGTCTTAGTCAATAGGGTTCAATATTGAGTTGGCCCTTTGCTCTTTCCTCCCTGGGTACCCCACATTGAAGCTGTTTGTGGGAGTGTGGGATACATTAAAGGTTTTACTGGGGTACCAGGGATTCACAGACTATGCCCCCCCCCCCCTCCCTTTGGGATAACAAAAATCTTGGAGAACTTCAGGAGATGGGATATTCCAAAGCAGTCATTCTTTGGGTACTTACAGATCAGGCATGCTCTGGGAAAGCAATTTAAAGAAAGGACATTAGAATGGAGTAAGATTCCTTTGACCCCAAAAGTGATTAATGCAAGTACCTCCAGGGGGTTAATCTGTTGCTTATACTTATATACACATAAGAGGACTATGGAGGGGGCGGGGCTCTACCAAGTAGAAGGAGGTGGGAGCAGGACATAGGGGAAAATAGCTGAAGAGCGGTGGAGCCGAATATTGGAACTAGGACCATTGGGTATCGCCGTCCCCCTCACCGAGAATGTCACACTTATTTTTGTTGCACAGAACATATTATACCCCTCAAAAGCTGTTTTTGAAGGAAGGAAGGAGAAAATGCTGAGCACCGGTCATCTCACATAATGTATCTCACGAAAGTGAGTACACCCCTCACATTTTTGTAAGTCTTTTCTTCTATCTTTTCACGTGACAACACTGAAGAAATGACACTTGTCTACAATGTAAAGTAGTGAGTGTACAGCTTGTATAACAGTGTAAATTTCCCGTCCCCTCAAAATAACTCAACACACAGCCATTAATGTCTAAACCGCTGGCAACAAAAGTCAGTACACCCCTAAGTGAAAATGTCCAAATTGGGCCCAATTAGCTCCCCCCCCCCCCTCCCGGAGTCATGTGACTCGTTAGTGTTACAAGGTCTCAGGTGTGAATGGGGAGCAGGTGTGTTAAATTTGGTGTTATCGCTCTCACTCTCTCATACTGGTTACTGGAGGTTCAACATGGCACCTCATGGCAAAGAACTCTCTGAGGATCTGAAAAAAAGAATAGTTGCTCTACATAAAGATGGCCTAGGCTATAAGAAGATTGCCAAGACCCTGAAACTGAGCTGCAGCACGGTGGCCAAGACCATACAGCGGTATAACACGACAGGTTCCACTCAGAACAGGCCTCGCCATGGTCCACCAAAGAAGTTGAGGTCATGTGCTCAGCGTCTTATCCAGAGGTTGTCTTTGGGAAATAGATGTATGAGTGCTGCCAGCATTGCTGCAGAGGTTGAAGGGGTGGGGGGGTCAGCCTGTCAGTGCTCAGACCATACGCCGCACACTGCATCAAATTGGTCTGCATGGCTGTCGTCCCAGAAGGAAGCCTCTTCTAAAGATGATGCACAAGAAAGCCCACAAACAGTTTGCTGAAGACAAGCAGACTAAGGACATGGATTACTGGAACCATATCCTGTGGTCTGATGAGACCAAGATAAACTTATTTGGTTCAGATGGTGTCAGGCGTGTGTGGGGGCAACCAGGTGAGGAGTACAAAGACAAGTGTGTCTTGTCTACAGTCAAGCATGGTGGTGGGAGTGTCATGGTCTGGGGCTGCATGAGTGCTGCCGGCACTGGGGGGCTACAGTTCATTAAGGGAACCATGAATGCCAACATGTACTGTGACATACTGAAGCAGAGCATGATCCCCTCCCTTCAGAGACTGGGCCGCAGGGCAGTATTCCAACATGATTCCAACCCCAAACACACCTCCAAGATGACCACTGCCTTGATAAAGAAGCTGAGGGTAAAGATGATGGACTGGCCAAGCATGTCTCCAGACCTAAACCCTATTGATCATCTGTGAGGCATCCTCAAATGGAAGGTGGAGGAGCTCAAGGTCTCTAACATCCACCACCTCTGTGATGTCATCATGGAGGAGGGGAAGAGGACTCCAGTGACAACCTGTGAAGCTCTGGTGACATTCATGCCCAAGAGGGTTAAGGCAGTGCTGGAAAATAATGGTGGACCCACAAAATATTGACACTTTGGGCCCAATTTGGACATTTTCACTTAGGGGTAGAGGTCGACCGATATATCGGCCGATATTTGGCTTTTTTTACTTAATCGGCATCGGCCGATTGTGCTGATAAAAAAAGCCGATTCAGCGGGACTTGCAAATGACTTCTGTAATTGAAGTCAATTGCAAGTTGTCTGAAGTTTTCTTCTCTCCTCCTCTGGGCAGCCAAGTCTGATAAGAAGATACATTTGTATCTCTTCAGGTTCTTTTATCAATAGACTGAACTCCTGGAGAAGTTTTCAGTTTAACCATTTAAAGACTAAATCTTTTCTGACACTTGTTGCTTACAAGTAAAAATCCTGTATTTTCTGCTATAAAATCACTTAGAACCACCAAACATTATATATATATTTTTTAGCAGAGACCCTAGAGAATAAAATAGCGGTTGTTGCAATATTTTATGTCACACAGTATTTGCGCAGCGGTCTTTCAAACGCAATTTAAAAAAAAAAAATACACAAATGAAATTAAAAAAAAAAAAAAAAAGCAGTAAAGTTAGCCCATTTTTTTCGTCCAAAAGTTTTGATTACCTGTTTTTGTGTATTTATTATTTAAGATATAGTTTTTTTTTTTTTTTAATCTAAATTCTACATACAAGTGAACTGATTGGAGGTTTGTTTTGTTTAATAAATGTTTAAATATAAAAAATTTTCTGTATCACTTATTACTTAAGGCTGCTTTCACACTGGAGCGGGCATGCGTTGACGGTAAAACGCTGTTAATTTTAGCGGCGCTTTACCGTCATTTTAGCGGCGCTATTCGGCTGCTAGCGGGGCACTTATAACCCAGCTAGTGGCCGAAGAAGGGGTTAAATGTGCCCCTGAAGCGCTGCTGCCGAAACGCTTTGCAGGCGTTTCGGCAGCGGTGCGCATTCATTTCAATGGGCAGGAGTGGTGGAGGAGAGGTATACATCGCTCCAAAGATGCTGCTTGCAGGACTTTTTTTTAACATCCTGCCAGCGCATCTCCTCAGTGTGAAAGCACTCGGGATATCACACTGAGACTGCAGGGGAGCCGTTTTACAGGCACTTTACAGGCGCTATTTTTAGCCCAAAAGCGCCTGAAAAACGCCCCAGTGTGAAAGGGGTCTAACTGTTAGATTTTATGAGATGAAGGGAAAAAAAAAAAAAATCGGCCAAATATATCGGCCCAAAAAAATCGGCATCATATATCGGCCATCGGCCACCGCGATTTCTAAACATCGGCTTTGGCATCGGCCAGAGAAAAACCCATATCGGTCGACCTCTACTGCTAGCCAGAGTTACACTAAACATTTAAATATATATTCTTTTGCTTAGCATTCCATTTAATAAAACATTGTTTTTTCAACTGAGTTTAGAGATGATTGACCTTTAAAGCGGAACTAAACCCATCAATTTCAAAAAACAATTACATTCCCGGCACATTGGCTGTGCTCTCAACCAAACTGTCAAACCAACCAATGGCTGGTGCCATTACTAATCACATGTGCAGCACCATGGCAGCTGAAGATCAAACAGAGGCCAAGATGGCGGCTTCCTTGGCTGAAAACCAGAGGAGGGTTTAGTTCCTCTTTAAATGAGACATTTCATTGGAAGACTCTGAGATCCTGGAGCTCCCCGATTGGCTTACCTTGGATCTGGTGGGGAGGTGGTCTGTTCAGCATGCTCTGCAGATCTGACACTTTCTTCCTCTTCTGATGACGGCCAACTCTCGTACAACAAACCAACGTTCTTCAGAAGAATCTACAAGTGAGAGCAGTAATGACTCACCGGCTCATATCATCCAACGTGTTAAGTGAACCTGTAGCCAGTAAACTGTTGGTTAGCAGCCACCCCTGGTGAGGTAGGTCGGAGCTGGGGCCTTCCCATCCCTCATTATATCACGTCAGCCCAGTATTTGGTAATTATAGGGCGCTCTAGGGGCGATAGGAATGTGCGGAATATTGGGCATCGTGTTTGAATGGGTGGCCGAAGCATAACGCACATAAGACTGGGCATACACACAGACGATTCGCCTCTCTGGTGCGGTGTGCGTCAACATCACCGCATTGTAGGGGCAGCACAGGTGGTGTAGTGGGTAGCACCCTCACCGAGCAGCCAGTAGGGTCGCTGGTTCAAATCCCGACCACGACACAACCTGCCTGGAGTTTGCATGTTCTCCCTGTGCCTGTGTGGGTTTCCTCCGGGTACTCCGGTTTCCTCCCACACCCCAAAGACATGCTGGCAGGTTAATCAGATCCTGTCTATAAATTGGCCCTAGTATGTGCCCACACCTCCCAACAAATTGAGATGGGAATGAGGGACACCTACTAGCATGTAGGTATAGGACACGCCCCCCTGCCACACCCCCTTAAAGGAGAATTAACCAAAAAAAAAAAGGTTAATTAAATCCACCATGCCTTTTTTTTTTACTACTACTATTCCTTTATATTGGCTCTTAAAATTTACAAATGCAGCAATTTAGAATTAGGATGAAAGGTTTAGCACTGGGGGACAGTTTTTGAAGGATAAAAAGTGCATTTTATATACAACTGTATAGATCAGACCAAAATGAGGGACAAATGAGGAGGAATGAGGGACAGAGGGACATTGCTCCAAATCAGGGACAGTCCCTCCAAATCAGGGACAGTCCTTCCAAATCAGGGACAGTCCCTCCAAATCAGGGACAGTCCTTCCAAATCAGGGACAGTCCCTCCAAATCAGGGACAGTCCTTCCAAATCAGGGACAGTCCCTCCAAATCAGGGACAGTCCTTCCAAATCAGGGACAGTCCCTCCAAATCAGGGACAGTCCTTCCAAATCAGGGACAGTTGGGAGCTGTGTGTGTATGTGTTTGTAAGCACTTCGGGACCCTACGGGGTAAATGACCACACTATATCAAGATGCAACTCAACTCAGCAACTCATTGTGCTGCGTTGGGTCGCCATTAGAGCTGGGAGATTTTCTTTAAAAAAAAAAAATCTTCGATTCTCTTAAAAAAAACTCGATTCACGATTCGAATCGAGTTTTTTTTTTTTTTTTGGAAACCGCGCCGGTCCCGAGGCGCTGCGGGCATGAGTTTTTAGGCGAGGCCGCGGCTTCTGCCTAGTCCGCAGCGTCCGGCCTCGCGGACTAGGCCGAAGCCGCGGTCTCACCTAAAAACTCCTTGCCCGCAGCTCTTAAGGCCCGGCGTGGTGTCCGCGCCGGTCCGGAGGCGCTGCGGGCATGAGTTTTTAGGCGAGGCCGCGGCTTCGGCCTAGTCCGCGAGGCCGGACGCTGCGGACTAGGCCGAAGCCGCGGCCTCGCCTAAAAACTCATGCCCGCAGCGCCTCGGGACCGGCGCGGTGAAGAAAAAAAAAATCTAAAAAAATCGTTTTGCTTAAATTTTGAATCGATTTGACCTCTCAACTCGATTCAAGATTTAAATCGATTTTTTTCCCAGCCCTAGTCGCCATTTAAAATAAATGGCATGGCAGTGCACTGCGGGGTCTTTCGTGTGTGGCAGTAATGTGGACGGGCCCTAAAGGAAAGCAGTCCAGCTTGTGGGCATCGGGATGTATCTTACTGATAGCTCGGGAGAGACTTCCATTTTCCATTGCTGGCCGCAGGTTTCACTTTAAATAACTAGACCAGACGGGTGACAACCCTGGTCAGTGAAGTGAAGAAGGGTAAAGACTCATTCTGTGTCCCATTGGGGAGATTATCCTTCACTTCCTGACCCGAGGACACAACAGGAAGTCAGAGCAAAGTTCCCCTTTTAGTGAGCAAACTCCTCTTTAGACAGGTGTCCTCATTGGAACATTTCCCCCCCTCAATTTCAGTCTTTTGTGGATTTTTGGAAATCCCATCAATTTCCATTTCACCTCCAACCCTTCTAACCCTAGACCAGGGATCTCCAAACTACGCCCCCCTCCCCAGCTGTTGTGGAACTACACGTCCCAGGAGGCATTGTAGAACTCTGGCGTTCGCAGACATGACTAGGCATGATGGGAATTGTAGTTCCTGGACAACTGGAGGACCGTAGTTTGGAGATCCCCTGCCCTAGTAGACACGTCAGGAAGTGATAGAAAATCCTCACCGATGGAAAGGGGAAATCCTCTGTAGGTTGTCACAGACACGGTTGCCCCCTTTGGGAGATATCCCCTCCATTCCTGTTATGGTGACAACTGGAAAGCGTTGAATCGCTTTCTGTCCCCCGCAACAAATAGGGGGCTGAATCCACCCAGCGGGGACTCAGACAGCAGTAAAAAAAAAGAACAGGGACTCCAAGCTTTACACCATTCCATTAAAAAAAAAAAAAAAAAGAATTTGGCTTTAGATAGACTTTTTATCGAGAACAGCATGGGAGAGCGTCCTGACATTGGGAGTAATGTGTGTTAGACCCCCCGGGTCAGGGGCTTTGGGTTTGTGTTCATGATGTCAGTATGAGAAACTTCTGAAACCAATCAGAATTCATTGTTATATACAATCAACCTCCAGGTGACCTCCTTCTGACCTGCAGGTGACCTCCTTCTGACCTGTAGTTGACCTCCTTTAGCTGCAGGTGACCTCCTTCTGACCTGTAGGTGACCTCCTTCTGACCTGTAGTTGACCTCCTTTAGCTGCAGGTGACCTCCTTCTGACCTGTAGGTGACCTCCTTCTGACCTGTAGCTGTCCTCCTAACCAACTGCTGTCCTCCTAACCTGTAGTTAACCTCTCTTATGTTGCAGTTGATATCTTTCTGGCCAGCAACTGACCTCCTTTTGACTGTAGTTGACCTCATTCTTGACCAGGAGATGACATCCACTGACATAGTGAAGTTGGCCTACAAATAAGAGTGAGATGCAAAAAACTCCGGTGGGTGTAACAAGATGTCCGCTTGCCCCCCCTTCTCACTGTATCCTTAACTGTGGACGAGTGCGGGGTGTAGCAAGATGGCGGCGACCTAACGTCACTTCCGTTACACATTCCGACGGGTCGCCAAATCTGACTGAGACACCGCCGACTGAAACTCAGAGCTGGCGGAAGTTCGTCACCGCCGTGTCAGCGGGTCATGTGAACCCGGAAGCGGAAGCGGTTGAGTGTTATTGTTGTTGTCAGAGAGAGAGAGAGAGCTGAGAGACATGGGCTGCGACGGGGGAACCATTCCGAAGAGGCATGAGCTGGTGAAGGGACCCAAGAAGGTGGAGAAGGTGAGAGGAGGCTGATGGGGGACTGTGGGGCCCAGTGTGAGGTCCCCTGTGAGGGGTGTTCCCTCTGTTACTATGTACTAATACTACCAGAGGAGCACTACAAGTCCCAGTGTCCTATCCTCTATTACTAATACTACTAGAGGAGGACTACAAGTCCCAGAGTCCTATCCTTTATTACTAATACTACTAGAAGAGGACTACAAGTCCCAGTGTCCTACCCTTTATTACTAATACTACTAGAGGAGGACTGCAAGTCCCAGAGTCCTATCCTTTATTACTAATACTACTAGAGGAGGACTACAAGACCCAGAGTCCTATCCTTTATTACTTTGTACTAATCTTACCAGTCCAGCACACCCACCATTCATTAAAATGTACTAATACTACTAGAAGAGGACTACAGGGCCCAGCATGGCCTGTCCTCTTTTACTATCTACTAATACTATTATAGGAGGACTACAAGACCCAGTGTCCTATCCTTTATTACTATGTATTAATACTACCAAAGGAGGACTACAGAGCCCCTATAGGGTGTGTAGCATCCCCTGTCAACTACAACGCCTTGCAAAAGTATTCACCCCCCTTGGCTTTTTACCTATTTTGTTACATTACAGCCTTTAGTTCAATGTTTTTTTTAATCTGAATTATATGTGATGGAACAGAACACAATAGTCTAAGTTGGTGAAGTAAAATTAGAAATATATATACATAAAACTATTTTTCGGAAATAAAAAAATGATAATTGGCATGTGCGTATGTATTCACCCCCTTTGTTATGAAGCCCATAATAAGCTCTGGTGCAACCAATTACCTTCAGAAGTCACATAATTAGTGAAATGATGTCCACCTGTGTGCAATCTAAGTGTCACATGATCTGTCATTACATAGACACACCTTTGTGAAAGGCCCCAGAGGCTGCAACACCTAAGCAAGAGGCACCACTAACCAAACACCGCCATGAAGACCAAGGAACTCTCCAAACAAGTAAGGGACAATGTTGTTGAGAAGTACAAGTCAGGGTTAGGTTATAAAAAAAATATCCAAATCTTTGACGATCCCTAGGAGCACCATCAAATCTATCATAACCAAATGGAAAGAACATGGCACAATGGCAAACCTGCCAAGAGACGGCCGCACACCAAAACTCACGGACCGGGCAAGGAGGGCATTAATCAGAGAGGAGCACAGAGACCTAAGGTGACCCTGGAGGAGCTGCAGAGTTCCACAGCAGAGACTGGAGTATCTGTACATAGGACGACAATAAGCCGTACGCTCCATAGAGTTGGTCTTTATGGCAGAGTGGCCAGAAGAAAGACATTACTTTCAGCAAAAAAACAAAATGGCACGTTTTTAGTTTGTGAAAAGGCATGTGGGAGACTCCCAAAATGTACGGAGGAAGGTGCTCTGGTCTGAGGAGACTAAAATTTAACTTTTTGGCCATCAAAGAAAACGCTATGTCTGGAGCAAACCCAACACATCACATCACCCAAAGAACACCATCCCCACTGTGAAACATGGTGGTGGCAGCATGCTGTGGGGATGTTTTTCAGCAGTCAGGACTGGGAAACTGGTCAGAGTTGAGGGAAAGATGGATGGTGCTAAATACAGGGATATTCTTGAGCAAAACCTGTACCACTCTGTGTGTGATTTGAGGCTAGGACGGAGGTTCACCTTCCAGCAGGACAATGACCCCAAACACACTGCTAAAGAAACACTTGAGTGGTTTAAGGGGAAACATGTAAATGTGTTGGAATGGCCTAGTCAAAGCCCAGACCTCAATCCAATAGAAAATCTGTGGTCAGACTTAAAGATTGCTGTTCACAAGCACAAACCATCCAACTTCAAGGAGCTGGAGCAGTTTTGCAAGGAGGAACGGCAAAAATCCCAGTGGTAAGATGTGGCAAGCTCATAGGGAATTATCCAAAGCGACTTTGGAGCTGTGATAGCCGCAAAAGGTGGCTCTACAAAGTATTGACTTTGGGGGGTGAATAGTTTTGCACATTGACTTTTTCTGTTATTTTGTCCTATTTGTTGTTTGCTTCACAATAAAAAAAACATCTTCAAAGTTGTGGGCGTGTTCTGTAAATGAAATGATGCAAATCCTCAAACAATCCATGTTAATTCCAGGTTGTGAGGCAACAAAACACGAAAAATGCCAAGGGGGTGAATACTTTTGCAAGGCACTGTATTTCTGCTATCAGAGGAGGATTGCAAGGCCCAGCATGCCCTGTCAGAGCCCCTATGGGGTATCTGTGTCCTGTCATCCAATACTATCTACTAAAGCGGCATTAAGAGGACTGAAAGTCCCAGCATGTCCTGTCAGAGATCCCCTCCCTCCCATAATCTGTATGTAGTCATAAACACCCTGGCCATCCATTTCCATGTAGCGGTGTAAATCGAGTGACACTACTAGTCCCAGAATGCCCTGCAGCAGAGAGCCCCCATCAGTGTGGGAACAACATGAGCTCAGTACATAGAAGAAACTGCATTGCCCATATAACTGCAGGAGGCAGCACAGCTCCTATGTCAGCACCTTCATGTCCAGGGGCTCCTTTGTCTTTCAGATTGATAAGAATGCAGAGCTGGTTGCCCGCTGGTATTACTGCACCCTGAGCCAGGAGAAGCTGAAGAAGCCTATTGTGTCCTGTGAGCTGGGCAGGTAGGTCCTGTGTGGGGTCATCATTGTGAGCTGGGTAGGTGATTCCTGTGTGGGGTCATCATTGTGAGCTGGGTAGGTGGGTCCTGTGTGGGGTCATCATTGTAAGCTGGGTAGGTGGGTCCTGTGTGGGGTCATTGTTGTGAGCTGGGTAGGTGGGTCCAGTGTGGGGACATCATTGTGAGCTGGGTAGGTGAGTCCTGTGTGGGGTCATCATTGTGAGCTGGGTAGGTGGGTCCTGTGTGGGGTCATCATTGTGAGCTGGGTAAGTGGCTTTTGTGTGGGGTCGTCATTGTGAGCTGGGTAGGTGGGTCCTGTGTGGGGTCATCATTATGAGCTGGGTAAGTGGCTTTTGTGTGGGGTCGTCATTGTGAGCTGGGTAGGTGGGTCCTGTGTGGGGTCATTGTTGTGAGCTGGGTAGGTGAGTCCTGTGTGGGGTCATCATTGTGAGTTGGGTAGGTGGGTCCTGTGTGGGGTCATCATTATAAGCTGGGTAGGTGGGTCCTGTGTGGGGTCATCATTGTGAGCTGGGTAGGTGGGTCCTGTGTGGGGTCATCATTATAAGCTGGATAGGTGGGTCCTGTGTGGGGTCGTCATTGTGAGCTGGGTAGGTGGGTCCTGTGTGGGGTCATCATTATAAGCTGGGTAGGTGGGTCCTGTGTGGGGTCATCATTGTGAGCTGGGTAGGTGGGTCCTGTGTGGGGTCATCGTTGTGAGCTGGGTAGGTGGGTCCTGTGTGGGGTCATCGTTGTGAGCTGGGTAGGTGGGTCCTGTGTGGAGTCATCGTTGTGAGCTGGGTAGGTGGGTCCTGTGTGGGGTCATCGTTGTGACCTGGGTAGGTGGGTCCTGTGTGGGGTTATCATTGTGAGCTGGGTAGGTGGGTCCTGTGTGGGGTCATCATTATGAGCTGGGTAAGTGGCTTTTGTGTGGGGGTAATCATTGTGAGTTGGGTAGGTGGGTCCTGTGTGGGGTCATCATTATGAGCTGGGTAAGTGGCTTTTGTGTGGGGGTCATCGTTGTGAGTTGGGTAGGTGGGTCCTGTGTGGGGTCATCATTGTGAGCTGGGTAGGTGGGTCCTGTGTGGGAGTCATCGTTGTGAGTTGGGTAGGTAGGTCCTGTGTGGGGTCATCATTATGAGCTGGGTAGGTGGGTCCTGTGTGGAGTCATCATTGTGAGTTGGGTAGGTGAGTCCTGTGTGGAGTCATCATTGTGAGCTGGGTAGGTGAGTCCTGTGTGGAGTCATCATTGTGAGCTGGGTAGGTGAGTCCTGTGTGGGGTCAACGTTGTGAGCTGGGTAGGTGAGTCCTGTGTGGAGTCATCATTGTGAGCTGGGTAGGTGAGTCCTGTGTGGGGTCGTCATTGTGAGTTGGGTAGGTGGGTCCTGTGTGGGGTCGTCATTGTGAGCTGGGTAGGTGGGTCCTGTGTGGGGTCGTCATTGTGAGTTGGGTAGGTAGGTCCTGTGTGGGGGTCGTCATTATGAGCTGTGTAAGTGGCTTTTGTGTGGGGTCGTCATTGTGAGTTTGGTAGGTGGGTCCTGTGTGGGGACATCATTGTGAGTTGGGTAGGTGGGTCCTGTGTGGGGTCGTCATTGTGAGCTGGGTAGGTGGGTCCTGTGTGGGGTCATCATTGTGAGTTGGGTAGGTGGGTCCTGTGTGGGGTCATCATTGTGAGTTGGGTAGGTGGGTCCTGTGTGGGGTCATCATTATGAGCTGGGTAAGTGGCTTTTGTGTGGGGTCGTCATTGTGAGTTGGGTAGGTGGGTCCTGTGTGGGGACATCATTGTGAGTTGGGTAGGTGGGTCCTGTGTGGGGTCATCATTGTGAGTTGGGTAGGTGGGTCCTGTGTGGGGTCGTCATTGTGAGCTGGGTAGGTGGGTCCTGTGTGGGGTCATCATTATGAGCTGGGTAGGTGGGTCCTGTGTGGGGTCATTGTTGTGAGCTGGGTAGGTGGGTCCTGTGTGGGGACATCATTGTGAGTTGGGTAGGTGGGTCCTGTGTGGGGTCGTCATTGTGAGCTGGGTAGGTGGGTCCTGTGTGGGGACATCATTGTGAGCTGGGTAGGTGGGTCCTGTGTGGGGTCATCATTGTGAGCTGGGTAGGTGGGTCCTGTGTGGGGTCATCATTGTGAGCTGGGTAAGTGGCTTTTGTGTGGGGTCGTCATTGTGAGCTGGGTAGGTGGGTCCTGTGTGGGGTCATCATTATGAGCTGGGTAAGTGGCTTTTGTGTGGGGTCGTCATTGTGAGCTGGGTAGGTGGGTCCTGTGTGGGGTCATTGTTGTGAGCTGGGTAGGTGAGTCCTGTGTGGGGTCATCATTGTGAGTTGGGTAGGTGGGTCCTGTGTGGGGTCATCATTATAAGCTGGGTAGGTGGGTCCTGTGTGGGGTCATCATTGTGAGCTGGGTAGGTGGGTCCTGTGTGGGGTCATCATTATAAGCTGGATAGGTGGGTCCTGTGTGGGGTCGTCATTGTGAGCTGGGTAGGTGGGTCCTGTGTGGGGTCATCATTATAAGCTGGGTAGGTGGGTCCTGTGTGGGGTCATCATTGTGAGCTGGGTAGGTGGGTCCTGTGTGGGGTCATCGTTGTGAGCTGGGTAGGTGGGTCCTGTGTGGGGTCATCGTTGTGAGCTGGGTAGGTGGGTCCTGTGTGGAGTCATCGTTGTGAGCTGGGTAGGTGGGTCCTGTGTGGGGTCATCGTTGTGACCTGGGTAGGTGGGTCCTGTGTGGGGTTATCATTGTGAGCTGGGTAGGTGGGTCCTGTGTGGGGTCATCATTATGAGCTGGGTAAGTGGCTTTTGTGTGGGGGTAATCATTGTGAGTTGGGTAGGTGGGTCCTGTGTGGGGTCATCATTATGAGCTGGGTAAGTGGCTTTTGTGTGGGGGTCATCGTTGTGAGTTGGGTAGGTGGGTCCTGTGTGGGGTCATCATTGTGAGCTGGGTAGGTGGGTCCTGTGTGGGAGTCATCGTTGTGAGTTGGGTAGGTAGGTCCTGTGTGGGGTCATCATTATGAGCTGGGTAGGTGGGTCCTGTGTGGAGTCATCATTGTGAGTTGGGTAGGTGAGTCCTGTGTGGAGTCATCATTGTGAGCTGGGTAGGTGAGTCCTGTGTGGAGTCATCATTGTGAGCTGGGTAGGTGAGTCCTGTGTGGGGTCAACGTTGTGAGCTGGGTAGGTGAGTCCTGTGTGGAGTCATCATTGTGAGCTGGGTAGGTGAGTCCTGTGTGGGGTCGTCATTGTGAGTTGGGTAGGTGGGTCCTGTGTGGGGTCGTCATTGTGAGCTGGGTAGGTGGGTCCTGTGTGGGGTCGTCATTGTGAGTTGGGTAGGTAGGTCCTGTGTGGGGGTCGTCATTATGAGCTGTGTAAGTGGCTTTTGTGTGGGGTCGTCATTGTGAGTTTGGTAGGTGGGTCCTGTGTGGGGACATCATTGTGAGTTGGGTAGGTGGGTCCTGTGTGGGGTCGTCATTGTGAGTTGGGTAGGTGGGTCCTGTGTGGGGTCATCATTATGAGCTGGGTAAGTGGCTTTTGTGTGGGGTCGTCATTGTGAGTTGGGTAGGTGGGTCCTGTGTGGGGACATCATTGTGAGTTGGGTAGGTGGGTCCTGTGTGGGGTCATCATTGTGAGTTGGGTAGGTGGGTCCTGTGTGGGGTCGTCATTGTGAGCTGGGTAGGTGGGTCCTGTGTGGGGTCATCATTATGAGCTGGGTAGGTGGGTCCTGTGTGGGGTCATTGTTGTGAGCTGGGTAGGTGGGTCCTGTGTGGGGACATCATTGTGAGTTGGGTAGGTGGGTCCTGTGTGGGGTCGTCATTGTGAGCTGGGTAGGTGGGTCCTGTGTGGGGACATCATTGTGAGCTGGGTAGGTGGGTCCTGTGTGGGGACATCATTGTGAGCTGGGTAGGTGGGTCCTGTGTGGGGTCGTCATTGTGAGCTGGGTAGGTGGGTCCTGTGTGGGGACATCATTGTGAGCTGGGTAGGTGGGTCCTGTGTGGGGTCATCATTGTGAGTTGGGTAGGTGGGTCCTGTGTGGGGTCATCATTGTGAGTTGGGTAGGTGGGTCCTGTGTGGGGTCATCGTTGTGAGTTGGGTAGGTGGGTCCTGTGTGGGGTCGTCATTGTGAGCTGGGTAGGTGGGTCCTGTGTGGGGTCGTCATTGTGAGCTGGGTAGGTGGGTCCTGTGTGGGATCAGTGACCAGTAGGTAAGTGGTTAGAATAAAGCAGTTTGTGGTGGTTGTTTTTCCTCTCATCGTTTTTGTCCTCACACAGGCTGTACAATAAAGATGCCGTCATTGAATTCCTGCTGGACAAATCTCCAGACAAGCCTCATGGCGATTCCGCGGGTCACATCAAGAGCATGAAGGTACTGACACCCCTCTTCCCTGACGTTGTATCTGTCTCTTTTGGAAATTGTATTAAAGTGAAACTACACTCTATCTGAGCACCGCTGATAAAGCCCCCTCCTCCCGATGAAGACTCCTGGGCCGTTTGACATCATTTTGGCCTGGGCCAGAAACCAGGAAGTAACTTAAGAAATGTGGGGGAGCTGGTGGATATTAGAGACCTTGCGCTCCTCCACCTTCCGTTTGAGGATGTCCCACAGATGCTCAATAGGGTTTAGGTCTGGAGACATGCGTGGCCAGTCCATCACCTTTACCCTCAGCTTCTTTAGCAAGGCAGTGGTCATCTTGGAGGTGTGTTTGGGGTGGTTATCATGTTGGAATACTGCCCTGCGGTCCAGACTCTGAAGGGAGGGGATCATGCTCTGCTTCAGTAGGTCACAGTACATGTTGGCATTCATGGTTCCCTCAATGATCTGTAGCTCCTCGGTGCTGGCAGCACTCATGCAGCCCCAGACCATGACACTCCCACCACCATGCTTGACTGTAGACAAGACACACTTGTCTTTGTCCTCCTCACCTGGTTGCCCCCACACACGCTTGTCACCATCTGAACCAAATAAGTTTATCTTGGTCTCATCAGACCACAGGACATGGTTCCAGTAATCCATGTCCTTAGTCTGCTTGTCTTCAGCAAACTGTTTGTGGACTTTCTTGTGCATCATCTTTAGAAGAGGCTTCTTTCTGGGATGACAGTTATGCAGACCAATTTGATGCAGTGTGCGGCGTATGGTCTGAGCACTGACAGGCTGATCCCCCCCACCCCTTCAACCTCTGTAGCAATGCTGGCAGCGCTCATACGTCTATTTCCCAAAGACAACCTCTGGATATGACGCTGATCACGTGACCTCAACTTCTTTGGTGGACCATGGCGAGGTCTGTTCTGAGTGTATCCTGTCCTGTTATACCGCTGTATGGTCTTGGCCACCGTGCTGCAGCTCAGTGTCAGGGTCTTGGCAATCTTCTTATAGCCTAGGCCATCTTTATGTAGAGCAACAATTCTTTTTTTCAGATCCTCAGAGAGTTCTTTGCCATGAGGTGCCATGTTGAACCTCCAGTGACCAGTATGAGAGAGTGAGAGCGATAACACCAAATTTAACACACCTGCTCCCCATTCACACCTGAGACCTTGTAACACTAACGAGTCACATGACACCGGGGGAGGGAAAATGGCTGATTGGGCCCAATTTGGACATTTTCACTTAGGGGTGTACTGACTATTGTTGCCAGCGGTTTAGACATTAATGGCTGTGTGTTGAGTTATTTTGAGGGGACAGCAAATTTACACTGTTATACAAGCTGTACACTCACTACTTTACATTGTAGACAAGTGTCATTTCTTCAGTGTTGTCACATGAAAAGATAGAAGAAAAGATTTACAGAAATGTGAGGGGTGTACTCACTTTTGTGAGATGCTGTACATATAAAATATATTTGGGGGTTCTAAGTCATTTTGTAGCAAAAAACAAAAAAAGACAGATTTTGTACTGCCAGGAAAGGTGTGGTCCTGAAATGGATATGATAGCAGAACATAGAAGAGTCTTTGACTGATATAGAGAATTATTGTCTCTCACGTTTAAACATTGTAGATTGTAGTAGAGCTTCACTTTATTTGTGTCTGTTGTTTTTCAGAACATCATTGAATTGAATCTGAGTGACAATCCAGCATGGATGGGGGACAAAGGCAACACCAAAGGGGACACATACGACGAGCAGCGCGCACAGTTTATCTGCCCAGTGGTTGGACTGGAAATGAACGGCAAACACAGGTAGATATTTCGGTCCAAGCTCAACCCCCCGGGCAGAAATAAATATTCTTTTTATTTTCACTGTATTTATTAAGAGCTCCTTTTGTGTAGGGGAACGAAGACACCATTTTTTTTTACCTGTTCCTGCGCTCCCCCTGCAATTTAGTGGTGGTTTGTCCTGCCGTGTCCTCAGATTCAGAGCAAGGTTATTACTCCTCCTCTGGTCCGGATGATTTCAGAACCCTAGAGAGCGGGGATGCAGGATCAGCGGGGAGGATCAGGTAAGTATATCTCCTTTTACTGTTCCTCTAGACTAGTGGTCTCCAAACTGTGGCCCATTGCTTGTTGGTAGCCAGCCCTTGAAGCACTCTTTCATTCACTGACACCAACGAAGGGGCACAATTCCTCCCAATGACACCAATGCTGGGGCCCAGTTCCTGCCAATGACACCAACAATGAGGCCCAGTTCCTGCCAATGACGCCAACAATGAGGCTCAGTTCCTGCCAATGACACCAACAATGAGGCAGAGTTCCTGCCAATGACACCAACAATGAGGCCGAGTTCCTGCCAATGACACCAACAATGAGGCCGAGTTCCTGCCAATGACACCAACAATGAGGCCCAGTTCCTGCCAATGACGCCAACAATGAGGCCCAGTTCCTGCCAATGACGCCAACAATGAGGCAGAGTTCCTGCCAATGACACCAACAATGAGGCCGAGTTCCTGCCAATGACACCAACAATGAGGCCGAGTTCCTGCCAATGACACCAACAATGAGGCCCAGTTCCTGCCAATGACACCAACAATGAGGCTCAGTTGCTGCCAATGACGCCAACAATGAGGCCCAGTTCCTGCCAATGACACCACCAATGGCGCCCAATGACACCAATGATGGGACACAATTCCTCTCACTGAAACCAAAGATGGGGCACTGTTTACTTTAACTGATGCTGGGACATTTTCTACTCCCAATGGCCACAGTGTGCAGACGTCAGCTGGAAGAGAGGGAAGAGCGGAGATACCTGCTGACGTCATCCCGCTGTGAGCACTGCAGAGGGAGGGGCCGCAGACATCAGCTGGGAGGACAGGAGAAGAGGGGAGAGCCGAGATCCTCGCTGACGTCAGCATGTCCCGGGCACTGCAGAGGGAGGGGCCGCAGACGTCAGCCAGGAGGAGAGGGAAGAGCTGAGATCCCCACTGACGTCAGCCCGCTCCAAGCACTGAAGAGGGAGGACCAGGAGTAGAGGAGAAGACCTCCGGCACCTTATGCCAGTGGGGTCGTTTTACAAAGCGGATTACATTTTCTTTTTCTTTTTTTTTTTTTTCTTATGAACTTTACTAGGTCTTATTTTCGGGGTAGGGCTTATTTCCGGGGAAGCACGGTAGCTATACCTGCAATAGAGGCCGGCCTGAAGTCATCTAGCAGGACGTAATTTTCTGACTAAAGTTCCACTTCAATATTCAAACAAACTCTGCCGTCCATTCAGTTCTCCATGCTTTTATTTTGTTGAGAAATCATTGTGAACCCCCCCCCCCATGAGTAAAGGCAGATGATTCATGTAGTATTTACTTCCTGGAATCAATCTGCCCTTAGCTCAGGCATACAGACAGGAGGGTGTACTTAGCGGAGAAGGCCCTTCAGAACATCGGATGTCAAGAGTCCCCCACCCTCCCCTAAATCACAATTCACCCCCTTCTCTTATCTTGTGCTGCTGCTGGAGACTGCTGAGATCAGGGGGAGGTGGAGACAAGAGGTCGCTGCGGCTGCACAGAAAGGCGTAGGATCTATAGGAGGAGATCTGTTCTCAATGCTGAGACCAGGGGAGGCGGAGATAAGGTTGCTGCGGCTGCACAGAAAGGCATAGGATCTATAGGAGAAGATCTGTTCTCAATGCTGAGACCAGGGGAGGCGGAGACAAGGTCGCTGCGGCTGCACAGAAAGGTGTAGGATCTATATGAGGAGATCTGTTCTCTCTGCTGACTGCTGAGACCAGGGGAGGTGGAGACAAGAGGTCGATGCGGCTGCACAGAAAGGCATAGAATCTATAGGAGAAGATCTGTTCTCAATGCCGAGACCAGGGGAGGCGGAGACAAGGTTGCTGCGGCTGCACAGAAAGGCGTAGGATCTATAGGAGAAGATCTATTCTCAATGCTGAGACGAGGTCGCTGCGGCTGCACAGAAAGGTGTAGGATCTATAGGAGGAGATCTGTTCTCTCTGCTGAATGCTGAGACCAGGGGAGGCGGAGACCAGGTTGCTGCGGCTGCACAGAAAGGTGTAGGATCTATAGGAGGAGATCTGTTCTCTCTGCTGAATGCTGAGACCAGGGGAGGTGGAGACAAGAGGTCACTGCGGCTGCACAGAAAGGCGTAGGATCTATAGGAGGAGATCTGTTCTCAATGCTGAGACTAGGGGAGGCGGAGACCAGGTCGCTGCGGCTGCACAGAAAGGTGTAGGATCTATAGGAGGAGATCTGTTCTCTCTGCTGAGACCAGGGGAGGCGGAGACAAGGTCGCTGCGGCTGCACAGAAAGGTGTAGGATCTATAGGAGGAGATCTGTTCTCAATGCTGAGACTAGGGGAGGCGGAGACCAGGTCGCTGCGGCTGCACAGAAAGGTGTAGGATCTATAGGAGGAGATCTGTTCTCTCTGCTTAGACCAGGGGAGGCGGAGACAAGGTCACTGCGGCTGCACAGAAAGGTGCAGGATCTATAGGAGGAGATCTGTTCTCCTCTCTGCTGCCGACTGTTGAGATAAGGGGGGGGGGGCGTACAGAGACGAGCCTCTCTGTGGCTGTAGGAAGGGGGTGCCGAAGCTACAGGAGAGATGCGAGGGCCACATGAAGAGACCTGGCGGGCCGGAGTCGGCCCGTGGGCCTTGTGTTGGACACATGAGGTATGATTGAAAACCTGGAGGGTTTTGATTTAAAAATTGCATTAGCATGTTGATGAGGCGGGGAGGGAGGAACCGGGGAAGGCCAAATATAATCAGCTTTATATGACAACTGTAGAGACCTAAATGTAAATCGCCATCGTATGTAATAACCAGCTGTTATTGGCGCCGTTCTGCTGCATCTAGCAGGTAGGGAGGCGGTGTCACTTGTGTATTATGGTTTTGTTTGAGTGTTTTATTATAGAGGAAGTTGTCTGCCCTGATATATTCCATGTCTTTGTTCCTCTCCACAGATTCAGTGTGCTGAGACAGTGCGGCTGTGTGTTCTCTGAGCGCGCCCTGAAGGAGATTAAGACCGACGTCTGTCACAAGGTAAAGAGACCTGCCAAAGTTCTGGTTTATCCCACGGTGACAGAAGTCACTCCCCAATTTTTTTTGTCCTAATGTATCCTTGAGAAAGGAATTTTGGCAGGTAGACAGGATGGTTTTCATTTCAACAGGTACTGTCTCTGATACACCTTATTACTTACACCGGCCACTTTATTAGGTACACCTTGCTAGTAGCGGGTTGCACCCCCTTTTACCTTCATTCTTGGTGGCAGAGATACAACAAGGTGTTGGAAACATCCTCAGAGATTTTGCTCCATAGTGACCTGATAGCATCACACAGTTGCTGCAGGTTTGTCGGCTGCACATCCATGATGCCGATCTCCTGTTTCACCACATCCCAAAGGTGTTCTATTGGATGAGATGTGGTGAGTGTGGAGGACATTGGAGTACAGGGACCTCATTGTCCAGTGGTGAGATGATTGGAGCTTTGTGACATGGTGCATTATCCTGCTGGAAGGAGCCATCAGAAGATGGGGACACTGTAGTCATAAAGGGATGGACAAGGTCAGCAACAATACTCAGGTAGGCCGTGGTGATTAAACGATGCTCAATTGGTACTAAGGGGCCCAAAGTGTGCCAAGAAAATACCCCCCCCACACCATTACACCCCCACCACCAACCTGAACCGGTGATACCCCATCCCCCACACCATTACACCCCCCACCACCAGCCTGAACCGGTGATACCCCATCCCCCACACCATTACACCCCCACCACCAGCCTGAACCGGTGATATCCCATCCCCCACACCATTACACCCCCCACCACCAGCCTGAACCGGTGATACCCCATCCCCCACACCATTACACCCCCACCACCAGCCTGAACCGGTGATACCCCATCCCCCACACCATTACACCCCCACCACCAGCCTGAACCGGTGATACAAGGCAGAATGGATCCATGCACCAAATTCTGACCCCACCATCTGAATGTCCCACCTGAAATCCAGACTCATCAGACCAGGCAACGTTTTTCCAATCTTCTATTGTCCAATTTTGGTGATCCTGTGCCAATTGTAGCCTCAGATTCCTGTTCTTGGCTGACAGGAGTGGCACCCGGTGTGGTCTTCTGCTGCTGTAGCCCATCTGCTTCAAGGTTGGACGTGTTGTGCGTTCAGAGATGGTATTCTGCATACCTTGGATGTAACGAGGGGTTATTTGAGTTATTGTTGCCTTTCTATACTCTGGAACCAGTCTGTCCATTTTCCTCCACACAACTGCCGCTCACTGGATAGTTTCTCTTTTTCCCACCATTCTCTGTAAACCCCGAGAGATGGTTGTGTGTGAAAATCCCAGAAATACTCAGACCAGCCCCGTCTGCCACCAACAACCATGCCACGTTCAAAGTCACTTCAATCCCCTTTCTTCCCCCATTCTGATGCTCGGTTTGAACCTCAGCAAGTCGTCTTCACTGCGTCTAGATGCCTAAATGCATTGAGTCACTGCCATGTGATTGGCTGATTAGCAATTTGCGTTACCAAGCAATTGAACAGGTGTACCTAATAAAGTGGCCGGTGAGTGTTTATCTAGTTTCTCACTATTAAAGTTTAGATTACTCCAAACTTTAACCTGATTCCACCTGCGTAACACCTAAAGATTAGGCTTCAAAGCGGAACTAAACCCATCGATTTAACAGTTTTAAAAAAAGCAGTTACATCCGGGCATTTGCTGTAAATGCTAACTGTCGTATTGGTTGTGCTCTCAAACCGTCAAATGTCTGGAGTCATAACTGATCACATGTGCAGCACCAAGTTACACATCAAACGTCACACACATAGGTTGGACTTGATGGACTTGTGTCTTTTTTCAACCTCACCTACTATGTAACTATGTAAAAACAGGCCAAGATGGCAGCTTTCTTAGCTGAAAATGAGGGCATAGTTCCGCAATAGCGCCCCCCATAGACAACACTGGGCAGCCAAAGTTTTCTCTGCTGAGAGCGTGCACATTGCCCACTCCTATTACAGAGACCAAGCTATCAAAGACCGCTTTTGGTCCCCACTAACGATCGGTAGCCGGCAGGACCGGTTGCTGTGCATGTGACAGCCGGTCACATGATCGCTGATCCTTCACGCCCTCCTGGGTTTACAGACCCCAATAAAGGGACACTGGGGCTGGGTGGGAAGGGGTTAAGAATCATTAGTGTTTCTATATGAATATGGTTCTTATTATTCAACCTAGCCTCTAATGAGAGTGCCATTTCCCCCGTGGTTTCTGTTTCAAACTATCCACTCTAATCACAGAAGCAGATCCATGCTGGTGTGGTCGGTTTGCATCCATGAAATCAGTGCTGGGAGTTGTAGGATGCCTTTCTGACACGTGGCATGCCAGTACCTTCCTTGGTCAGCCTTGTGGCCATACCCCTGCCCAGCACTCAGGGGCGGGCCCGTCCATTAAGGGCGCACGGGCGCCGCCCCCCTGTGCATTGCCGCCTTGCCTATCCATGCGTCTGGCCCCTTTCAGGACACCGGTCCATGGATTCCAATGTGGGGGGCTTTTTTTTTTTTTTTTTTTTTTTTTTTTGAAGCATCGGTTAGAGCCTGAGGCTCTAATAGACTTCGATATACGGTGGGCTCGGGTCACAGAGAGTGTTAAAACAGCAAATCAATATTCACTGTTGTAACACTGATCCTCCTCGGAAGCGGGAAGCGGGTTCTGACTCCGGTCACCCGAATGGCTGAAAGGACTGGCGATTTCTATTGGATGCCTAGGAGGAAGAGGGGAGGAGCTGGAAGCCACCATGGAGGAGAGGACTCAGAGCCGAGCTGCTGCACTGCCACCCGCCATGACACCCACCGGCAATCAGCAGGGGGGGGGTTTGATTTGTGATTGTATGCCCCCTTCCACAAAAACACCAGCTGCCACTGCCGACACTACTCTTGTTTGTTTGGCAGCCCTGCTGTCATAACTGCAGCTGCATCTGAGGGGGGAATATACTGCCACGCCCCAATCTATGGTGAGGTGGGACTGCCGAACAAAAAAAAAAGAAATGCGTGCGTTCGTGTGTGCGTGCGTGCGTGTGTGTGTATGTGTATATATATATATATATATATATATATATATATATATATATATATATATATATATATATATATATATATATATATATATATATATATTTATATATATATATATATACATGTGTGTGTGTGTGTGTGTGTGTGTGTGTGTGTATGTATGTGTATATATATATATATATATATATATATATATATATATATATATATATATATATATATATATATATATATATATATATATATATATATATATATATACATATAAAAATATATTTGGCCCCATAGAATACTAATTGCTCTGTTATAATGGCCTTCTAATGTAGTGTGTTCACAAATACTTTAACTAGGCAGTTATGTCTATAATAAAGTAAAACTGCGCTAGTGAAAAACAAAACAAAAGTGAATCTCCACCACCTTGGGCACACCAACAAAAGTCTTACCAGATATATATGACTCTCAAAATGTATAGAAAAGTCCTATATTGCATGATGTAACAGCAGTGATTTAATAGGCAGGGCTCAGGCTTCCATAGAAGAACCACCAACAGAAACATGTTTTTATATCACATATTTCTCAGTTTGGCGTCCCACAAGCACCATGTCAAAAGAAGAAAGGAGACCATACGCTCCACGTTTAGTATAAAATCCAACGAAATGATTTATTAAAACAAAATAATTGCACTTACATATGTTAAAGCTTCAACAGCGCTGTAAACTGATGTATAATTCAGGCTGAATCACACATCGGGGACGCCCGGTTGCCTGATGACGTCACCGTATGTAGCTCCCTCCTACGCGTTTTGTCAGAGTTGACCTCTTCCTGGGCAATTATCGACAACTTTGACAATCAGCTTGGCTGCCTTTTTGCCAATTATCACAACTTATGTTGCTTTCAGAAAGGGCAGAGGACGTTTCCACTTGTTTTTTGTGAATGAGAGGAAAATGTGTTGCCCCTTGAAACCGATCTAAACCTGTTTTTTTTTTTTTTTTTTGCTGTATCGCAGACCTTTTTCTATGTGATTTTTAACAAATTTTTCTGAATATTCGAAAATTGGTCATTTGAATTCCGAAAATTAGAAAACCCGAAAATTTAAAAAATCTGAAATAATAGCGAACTAACTAATAACTTAAATGCGAACTATTAAATTATAGGTATTGGAATTTCCTTTCAAATTTGGCTGTTGGTGAACGAATACGAATTTATCCAAAATTTATAAACTATACGAAATAACGAATGCCGTATCTACGAATGAAACGTAACAAATTAATAATAATTAATGATTTATTATATTATTCGTTCCATTCCATTTGTTTAGACGCGGCATTCGTTATTTCGGATAATTCGTAACTTCGGATAAATTCGTATTGGTTACATTCACTAACAGCTAAATTTTGAAAGGAAATTCAAATACCTATAATTTTTAATAGTTTAAGTTGTTATTAGTTAGAAAATCCAAAAAATCGAATTGGCTAACTAATAACAACTTAACTATTAAATTATAAGGTATTGGAATTTCCTTTCAAAATTTGTCTGTTTAGTGAACGGAACGATTACAAATTTATCCAAAGTTACAAATTATCTGAAATGATGAATGCTGCATCTAAACGAATGGAATGGAATAAATAATTAAAAATTATTATTATTATTATTAATAATTTTTTC